>APFE031723589.1:41022-64840 GCA_000404065.3 Pinus taeda
TTTTCTATTTTCAAAGAATGTAAAGAGATTTGTAATTATTTTATTTAAACTTTAAATTACAAAAGAACTAATAACTTAAACTTCAAACACAGTAAATTTGGGGTTTTAAGTGATTTAGTAGTAAACCCTGGGGGTTATAGATTATCCTTCCTTGATAATGGACAATGTAAAGGTATTGTTTTACGAATTTGCACTCAGCTAGAGTAACACCTATCTAGACCTCTGGTACAGTAAAACCCATCCAGATCTCTGTGAGGGGGCTGGATTATTAGTGGATCTCCCTATTTCGTGCATAGAAAGCCTGCTTGCCAGTTTGAACTGCTACTAACGAGATCAATGGACGTGAAGGTTTCATGGAGGAAAGCTAGTCTTTGACAAAGTTGAGGAAGCCTTGTGATCCAAAGCTCGACTACTCTCACATTGTTTTTTGAGATAAATCAAAACTACTCTCACATTGTTGTTGAGCTAAATCAAATATTCAACTTGGAGAATGATTGATCCAATAGTTACCCATTATGGCAAAGCAAAGGTCAGCTATCTTGCTTTTTTGCTGATCCAAATATTGTGTTGGATCTTGTGAGTAACTCTTAAAGAAGTGTGAAAAAGAATTTTGTAATTAATTTTAGATTTTTATGGAGTATTTCCATATCATTTATTTTTTTATTAGATTACGTTTTCCATCTATATTGTGAGGATGATTCCAAATTTAGATTTTACTTTTTTAATTATTTAAATCATATTGATTTGATTTTTTTAACTTCTCCACATTATTTATTTGTATGGGAGATCAAATTTTCCATCTATGTCTTGAAGATGGCCCTGAATAATTCAAAAATTGGATCCAAAATAACTATTATCTTCTTATCCTTTTTCTTTTAAATGTGTTATTTTGTTTGTTGAATTCAAATTGAAAATATGGGCTTACATGGTTGTGAATGCAACTTTAGAATCCATGGCCAAACGCTAGGAAAGTGTGGCATAAAATTTTATCGCATTGCTTCTTCCGTGGTAAATCCCATAACAATTCTAGAATTTTAAAAAATAATATTTGAACATTTTAAATGTAATCTATACATTGATCCCAAAGGAAAGTAAAATTTCTGAAGTAATTGATTTGCGTTAATACTATGGAGAATTATGGGCAAGCTTTGGACATAGTTGTTAGTTCACCAAACAACCTAAGTTGTAATGATACTCTTTGTTTCTTACTAGAAATTTGATGAATATAAGTTTGAAAAGTTAAAAATTTACTCACGTAAATTTTACTTTGCATATAATCTCTATTTAAAGAGTAGATTCTCTACTTAATCTAAAGAATTATCGATTCACCATAATTATAAAAAATAAAATAAAATAAATTAATCATTGCAAACTGATGGTGATATTTGAGATAGAGGTGTTATCAAGATCATTTATGAAATATATGTTACAACAATTGAAGCACCTGGCAAAGATCAATGAACCATATGAATTCTACCAAGGAAGGTGAATTATGTCCAATGGAGATGAAGTACAAATTTGTTGGTGTTGTATTGTTTTAAACATTATGTTTGGTAGTCATGCAACATACATTAATATTTTTTTAATATATTTGTGCAGATTCAATATTTCCAATTCTGAAAACTATTTCAAGATCTCTCTAGAGATGAACGAGATAGTTTCAGATTTGATGTTAAGAATATCGAGTGGAAAAATTACATCGTAAATATTCATATTCCCCAACTTTGTGAATATGTCTTAAAAGGGGGAATATGTATCAATGGATCACAATGGTTGTAATGGCAATGAAGACATCAATTTTGGCTTCACTACGTTCACTATTTCTAGGAAAGTGTTGGGGGTTGTTGAAGTAGAAAGTTGTACAAAGATATATGGAGGTCCTGCCAATGTGAAGGTTGAACTCATTTCGACCATCAATGACCTCATTAATGTTGTGTTTATGTTGAGGGAGATAGTTAAAAGTTTACAAATATTACTCCCATCATGAATACATAAATTTCATTAATCCTCCAGCAGTATACAAATATCAGGTCATATCAAATCTGACTACAATTTTTTTCAAAAATGAAATGTTGTGATATTTTTCTCATTCTTTGCCTTCGTTTGATACACAAAATAAGTTTGGATAAAACATCCTTTGATTAAAGTTCAGTAACCAAATATGTTTCGACCATGCACATGATAATTTCAATCAGGTATAACATACTAATATTTTCAACCTAAAATATTACACTGTGAAGGCATTAGGAAATAAAATGTAGAAAATGTTAACATGTGCTTCTATTTGTTTTTGTGTCATGATAAGGGCTTGGAGAAACTGTGAAACTAAGGTCCACACAGCTAAATATTCCCAACGTTGACTCTTCCCACGTAAATATTTCAAAGTTATTCCTTAAAGATGAGTGTCTAGATGACATAGTAGCCCTCCATGAAATCAAACCCGAAGAAGTGGAAAGAGTGGGCTCTGTGAACCAATTGTCAAACAGAGGAAGAAGATACAATGTCATACATAATGTCAATCATAGCCAGGATGGATCTACGCATGAGGTACAACAATTGAGTTTTATAGAGTATATTTTCTATAATATTCTCTTTCAAATACATTATTATCATGTTCTCTGAACAATTGTGCAAAGAGGCTCTCTAGAGATGGAGTCGGGCTTTGCAAATCTGGTAGTAGATGACATATTTTCCATTCTAATTATGATATGGATGGCTTGGTTTTTTCTTTGGGTAATTGGTTGTTTCTAGGGTAACCTTGTTTTAGGTATTCATGTATACCTTTATTCGGATGATATCCATGAGGTGAAGTGCCATCAAGGTTCTAGAGTAGCTCCTTGGGCAAATCAAGTGCTTTGTCATGCAATATCTTATGAAAATGGGAAATTTTCTTTTAATTTTATTCCATGTGGAAAATATGAGTTGTTTCCATTCTACAAGGGTGAGAATATAGTATTTGAAGTTTCATCTCCATCTATAGAGGATTTGGTTGAGCACAATCATGTTAATATATCACAACCATTTCAGGTCACATGTTTCTCAGTTGGACAACGTGTCATGACTTCTGAAGGTGTTGGTTGAAGGTGTTAAGATATTAGTTTATAGATGAAAAAGAGATACAATAGATGTCCAGGGATATTACAGACTTGAGCATGTAACATCAACACAGTACACAATCAAGGCTGAGAACGATCATTTCAATTTTAGCAGTTTGTAGAATTTCATGCTAGAGATAGAAGCAACACATTATAATATTTGTGGTTGCCTAAAATTAGTGACATATGGCTATTGTGGGAAGCGTCAGGTTGGCTTGACACACAGGGAAAGCGTCAGGTTGGCTTCGAGGTTTAACCAGGTGAATATCAAATATCCTCATTGCCCACAACAATAGAACATGATTCTGGTCTTCAATTTTCAGCATCACATATTAATGTGACAGTAACTGGACCAATGCTTGGAATTGAATTTATAAAGGCCCTTTTTGATATCTATGGACCAGTGATATGCAAGGAAGGATGTGACTCCTCAGTTTCTATATCACTTGCTTCTCTAGTTGGTGAACTCTCAGTTCAGAGAAGTTGAACTCTATAAGTTTAACAAATGAGAGCAGTGACTTCATATTTGAGAAAGTCTTACCTAGTGCATGGTGTCTTGAGGTAAAAAATGGACCTTATTCTAATTTTTTAGACAATGACAATGATTAGAGTTTGGAGAGAAAGGTTATTGATGCCAATGTTGGTGTTTTTGATCATTCAGAGATAATGTTTATCCAAAAAGGTTATTGGTTATGTCTTATGTCTACTCATCATGTGGCTTCATACATCTTATAGCCAAACAAGGAACCCATGAATTTGTTGATTGAGAAAGGATGGTAACAAATCTGCTTAGAAGCTCCTCGTGTGCACATGCTCTATTTCGTGAACTCGTGCATTTTATTTGGAATGTCTTCATTACAGTTCAATTTATAGAACCATAAGCCTGTATATTAGACCGATGAAAAATACCTACTGTGTGGTGAAATACATGTTGATTCAAGTTCTTATCCCGAAGAAAATGTGTTGTATCGAAGCATTATTTTAGACATATGGAAAAATGAGGGTGCATTTATAGATATGATCAATGATGTCAAACTTGTTTCAAGTGCTAATGGACCAAGAAATATTGATGTATATCAGTACACTCACTAGGCCAATCCTGAAGATGAATTGGTCTTTGTTATGAGAGATAAAAGGAATGCTAGTGAAAGAAACAAATTTGAAAAGATGTTTTTTTATCCAAGAAGTCAACACATTGTTATTAAAACTCACGGGTGCCAACCCACTCTTCCTTATTTTGTGGGGTGCCTAGGAAAGTACATTCAGGGTCAGTGCTTCCAACAGTCCCATGTTTTGACATTAAAATAATTGATCAAAATGACAGTAGCAATGGCATTCTCGAAAAGGGTGACTTGGTTCTAACTTTGAGATAATAAAATGGTTTGTTTTTGGGTGGCCCTCTACATGATGATATTGAGTACTATGTTGACGCTTCCAAGTGATATCATTTAAAATCACTTGAATAGGACCCCTTTTAAAGCTTAGTTGTATGCTCATCCAATTTGATCAGACTCCCCACTCGACTAGCCAAACCATACGAAATATCATATAGTCAGTATTCTACCTTCTGTGCACTCCCTGCGTTTAGAGGAATAATTGAATTTAGGTCAAACAGCTAGTAGATAGAGACAAAACCAATTCAATCACATTTCTTCAAACAACAACCATTTAAGTCTGTATTTTAATGTCACTTTCAATGCTTTACAGTGAAATGAGTGTAAATGCAGGTTGTATGTGGATAAAAGTGAAATGAGTGTAAATGCAGGTTGTACGTGGATCAAAGATAAACCACTATAAATGCAGGTTGTCTTCTATGTGTATGCAAGGCATCCCTGATAAACAATTTGAGAGTGAATGGTATATTGTTTCAAGAGATTTCATGCTCTATATTGAGACTCAATATGCAATGTGGAAATAATTTGACCTACTGGAAATCGACTCTTATCCTGATAATGCATACAATTGCTTTGTGGACATATTGATTGAGATCATGAGGAGATTTAAATCATTAAAGGATATTATCATATGTGTTGGGCCTTTGCTTAAAGAAATATATATCTTCTCAATTTTTTATTCGAGAGGCTTCCTAATCTCCAACATTTGTTAATGGATCACAACTTTGTCTTGGTAAGAACATAATTTTTGCTTCTTTTTTTTTTTTTATATGTGCAACGAACAACATGTTTCATATTTTAAGAATGTTTGTATTTTCTACCTAGTTTTTAGGGTATAAGATCAATTTGTTTTTATACAAAACATATATTGATGCAGCTTAGGTTGAGTATTATGTTTTGGTTCACTATTATGTGATGTTTGCAGATTCAAATATATCGAATAGATATGAAACAAAACCAAGTAACAAAATTGTTCCATATCTATTCCTTAATGCAAATCTACACTACCTAAATTAAAAAATTTAATCTATATAAGATGTGAAAGGACCATAGAATTCTTCCATGGTTTTTTTCGATGATGCTCAAAATGAATATTTATGTCTTTTACCTTGTAAATGAGTGCAGAGTTGGCTTATTCTAGTTTTGAAATGCAATGCAGGTGTTGTAGCATTTTTTGGTTTTGAAAATATATTTAAAAAATGTTAAGATGGATGCGGACAAAAACAATATTGAATAAAAAATGTTAGGAAAATATTTTGATAAATATGTCCATATCAAAGAAAATGTTAGCGTAAATGCCCTAAACAATGAAGGCAAAGTAAAATGTTAGGTTAGACAGAAAAGAAAAAGAAATCAACTCTGAAAGTGTTGCAAATCTAAATGCCACTACTTTGTTCTAAATTTAGTTTGAAAATAATAGTTGTGTGCAATTTTTTTAGATTCCACACTAGGTTATTTTATCCAATTATATAGTTGCATCATAATTGGATTTGTTTTAAATTAATTCTCATAGGTAGAAAACAAATTGGCTCGACGATTTAATCTGAGCCAATGGAGGGAATAAGGTATAGAGATAGATTGTTCATAAAAAGAAAATATTGGGTTGCTAGTTTAAATGCACTCTAAAAGGATAAGTAGAAATGTTAGGAATAGAAGGGTAGGTAGGAATGTGAAAGTTCGAGATGTTGAAATGGTTATTTCCTAAAGATCAAAACATTAGGAAATATATTGATAATGGGAGTCCAAATAACCAAAGTTTTTACCTTGTGTTATTTCATTCATATGCTATCATTCCATTCATTAAATCACCCGGACCCACAGCTACCACGTCCACCTATCATATTGTGACCCCACCGTTCATTCGCCACTCACATGTTAAACTTCCTCCACCTCACCTCTCATCCCACACAATCCTCTGCAATCGTACAACCCAACTCTCTTCTGGCCCTCATTCGTCATCTAAGGTTTATCGGTTTGGGCGGGGGGAGGGGGGGGTGAATGGGCAATCTTTAATACTACATAGATAAACTACAAAAATGACCTTTTAGTCTTTCGGGACTAGAAATCCCAAAACCACAAACCACTCTGTCTTACCCCCGAATGCGGTATCCTTCATAGCCATTTACCACCTCCCCACGTCACCTCCACGTCATGTTTCACTTCATATCTCCCGTCCAATCATCTTCCCCCTATCCATTGACCATTCATATCTGCTCCCATCCATTTATAACCAAATGTCCATTAATTAACTCGTTGGATAATTAATTAATTTTCAAGCATTCGGCACCACCCTCCCACTCCATTTTTCTCTTTATAAACACTGTGTCATGCAATTCAAAGGTTACACAGTTAACTTCTACAACCAAGATTATTCTTCAAGCCCGCTTGATCATACAACTCAGCCACTTGTCCTGTTCACAAGCACATCTTCCAGGTCCACTTGTTAGTTTCCTGTCCTCACTCTGGTAACTCCTTTTACCATTTTGTCATTTACAGTCCATAGTTTTGCTTGAAAAAACCCCTCCCAAGGGAAAAACAATTGGAGAAGTTTCAAATCCTCTAATTCACCAACAAGTTGGTTTCTACCATACTCAATTAGTTGACAAGGATTACAAAATCATTGAGAATTCTTCTCAATTTCATTTATTTGAAATTTATTGCCAGTGGGAAGAGCAGCTAGTTGACTAGAGTGATGAAATTGGGCTCTAGGAATCCTAATTACCCTACTATATTTTTCCACAAGTACACAGAGCTCTAGAGTTTATGAGAAAATGCCATGAATCCTATGATTGCAACTAGAGAGGAATTATCTCACCTACCGTAGAAATCCTCTATCCCATTAATGCTAATTCAATTGAGAAAATGTTGCAGGCCCCTACACTACACTCATCCATTTTCCCACGAAAACCTGGTAGAATCTTTTAACAAACTGGAATTTACAAAGAGATCCCAGACCCTAGAACTCTTTTTAGCAATTGGCAGTCCTCTACCAAAGAGAAGTCCCCCTTATGATTCATATATGTTTCCTAATAGAACCCGACATATTACTACTTTCCTGTCCTATTTGTTTGGTTATCACTCTGATCGATCTATCAGTGAAGCCATCCTTCGTTTTTTATCGATGCTTTCTTCTGATTCTAAGCCTACTATTATTTAAGATTTCAGTCATTTCATATTTGAAACCATACATGAGCAGTGTGTCAAATTTAACACTGAAGAGGTATTCAAGTATGCCTCAGTACTTGTGTATCTTTTTATATATTTTTAGGGAGACAAATTACCATTTCCTTTGCAGAAATTTGATGAAGAAGGACAACAACAGTTAGTGATTTTCTAGAGTTCAATGGGTATGAAGGAGAAAGAAGAATCCATGTACAATAATTTCATAGAACAATTTATTCATCCAGCCCTTAGCCTTATGAGTAGCACTCCATTACCAAGGATCAATGAGGAGATTGTCAAAGAACTTCAGTTCATAGATCAAGCTGCAAGAGGAGATTGGTATTGCTACCAAAACTACGTAGAAATTAGGGTTTTTGGATGTGAGCTTCCACCCTACAAATTGCACTAGAGTACTTAAGGAAAACATTGAATGCAGATGAAGTGCATTTTGTAGCTGCCAAAAAGAAATCAGCATTTTAATCTTAAAGCTCAAGTTGGTCCCTTCATTTGTAATACCAGTGCAGTAGGGGAGGAAGCTAATAAGCTGTTAAAAGAAATGAAATTTTCTCTCAGTTTCTCTTGGTCATATGACCCATTGGGAGTCATCTCCAGACTCAGGGTGGAAAATAAATTCAAACCATATCATCATACAACTAGGCCTAAGATAGAAAAAATCAAGAATCAATTGGAATGGATGGAGAATACCCTCGAAGAGGTTGAGGAGCAAGTAGTCTCTACATCAAATATGCAAATGTTGATTGCATATGAGAAGACCGCCAAGAGAGGAAGGGAAGAAAAACCTTCACCTGCAATGGAGGCAACAAGCCAAGGCCTCAAAGTCTTTCACAAGAAAAAGAAACAAAGGGTCTCTATGAATATTGATTCACAGTCTGGTGAATAGTCTATACAATCTCCAACTCAATCTACCATTTCTCATGAACAGAAGATAGTCCAAATTCTTGGAGGCATTCTAGATAACGAAGAGGAAGACATCTTCCATGTCTTCAGTGAAATCAAAAGAAATAATGAAGAATTTAAGTTGAATACTTACACCCAGTTCTGGAAGCATTCTTCCAACTCTCAAGCTAGGCTTCTTTCAGTCTTCAACTCTGAGAAGGGGAAGATCCAAATGGCTTTCTTGAAGGCCCAAGTCCCTCAACCCAAGACTGCAACACAATACCAAAAACACACTTCTTTTGAGTTTAATGTCAAGGATGTGAATCTAATTGATCAAATTGAGATGTAAAAACAGACTGGAAAAATGATTTCTTCAACCTTGACAAACACTGCTATGAGTTTATCAAAAATGCAGGTTATATTGGCCAACATTCAGTCACAATTAAAGTTGGATAAGGTCTCCTCGTTAGCAAAGGATACCAATATTCAATGCTTGGAAAACCTAGTGCTAAGGATGGGATATGATCCCTAAAACATAAATGTTGCAGAGGAGCTCATTAAGAAAAATAGCATTGACTCAGGTTGTAGTGTTAAAGAAACAACTGAAACTACCAGCATCTGAGGATCCAATGGCCAAAGAAATCGAGGAGATAGAGACTCAAAAGTTAGATATGATGAAGCTCAGCATAGAGCAAAATTTGAAAATAAAACAAATGGAGGAAAAAATGGCGAAATTGGTTAAGAAGAATGAGGAAGCTACCAAGAACAGTCAAACTTCAATGGATGTAGTCTCTCTTACAATAGTTCCCATCACCAAAGTTTCTACTTTAGCCATTACATCAACAACAGGTACAACAGAATGAGCTAAACAACTTACTAAAGTCGTTCAGAACCTATATATCTAGATAGGAGAAATCAATAAACTAAAGGATGAACTCAAAGAATTATGGCTTATGAAGTCTATATCAAACAATTCACATACAACTGAAACAAACAGACTCAAAGGCCAAGTGGAAATCTTGCAGAGAGAACTCACAGATTCCTTCATGGGAAACATGTTGAGTTTAGCCAAAGAAATTCTGTGGGAAGAAATCATAGAAGAAATCAAGGAGATTTGGCCTTCCATTAAGATAATATTCAATTAGAAAGCTCTCCTGGAAAAAGCTCAAGGAGAAGTGGAAACCATAACTAAGCAGTTGGAGGATATGCCAGAGACTGCCTCCGATATAATCAAATTTCTAAATTGCAAGGATGACTATGAGCTTGAGAAATTAATAATAAACGACAAAACTACAATGATATTAGAGCTAAAGAGGATTATCACTAAGAAAAATCTCACCCTTCAACTACAAGAAAAGTTCAGCAATGTCAACAACATAGTTAAGATATTTTTTAACAATATTGAACCTTTGGTCAGTAAGGGTTTACCTTCTATGATGGTTATTAATGATAAATTAATGTCATTTGAGGATTATGTCAAGAAATTAACAGAGGTGGGCACCCATGTAGCTTTAGTTTCCAATATCAAAGGATCTGCAACTCTAGCTCTCATAGTAAAAACACTCAAGGATTTTTTCTTCATCCTGGTTGAAATCAAGCATATATTTTTGGTAAAACCCACTTTTTCTAAATACACCGAGATGGATGAAATCTACAAGAGGGTAACAAAGATTTCTATCCCAGATAAGAAATGTTAGGAAGAATTAACATATTTACTTGATTAAGGATAATTGAAACAACATTCAGTTTTTGAGGGAACAGTCATCCAGCTTCAACCATTTTTCAACTTTTTTAGTAATAGTCATCAAATAGCACAACACCAAAATAGTGCTAGATCATTAGGCAGTTTTATTTTTTATTGTTAATAATCTATTTGTGTAAAAGCAGTTCGGGATATTTTTCATCTTACTATGGTATAAATAACTCCTTCGTGAGTTATTAAGGGTTGCACCCTTGAAGAAGAATTTCTAGACATTTGATGTAATTAATCTTTCTGCATCATTAATAAGAATAAAAGGATTCCGAATTCTATTTTACATAGTTTGTGTTTCCTATAAGTTTTTTCAGTGTTATTCATTATGTTTTGATTCATATACTTGTGTCTTGCAGAGATAACTGGGTAGGAATAATTGTATTTCAATCTATTCCTATAAGCTTTTTGAAGTGATAATCTATAAAGAGAATGAATTAATGGACTGTTTGTTTAATTAATTCCCTCCAAATTAATAAATCATCAACATCTTTTGTAAGCTCATGTGTATTTCCTCAAACCTTTAAACATAGTTTTAAGGTTTTCATACTTATGATTGTTGGAAATACTGAGAGGGGGGTGAATCAGTATTATGAGATCAATAATTTTATTTCCCAAACAGATTTATACACGCTACTTCAGTGAAGTGGACTAGCGTGTACACACAACTGTGATTAAAGAAACCATCGTATATCCAAAGAACTTGTGATTTAGACAATTTATCATGTGTTGATCTTAAACCAGTACATCAGTAACTTATTAGAAAGTGTAGTAAAAGCTGAATAAAGCATCACACATGAGCAACACACATGAACACCAAGATTTAAGGTGGACACCCAATATGGGTGAAAACCACCTATTGTTGTCCCCTCTGTCTTCTTCTAATAACAAGAAGATCTGTTTACAATCTTGTACTAGTGCAGACTCATGCCAATATGTAGGCACCCACCTATAGAAAGCTACAACCTTCTCTCATTTTCCAGCTTCTACTGGAAGGGAGCTGCAACCCCCTAGCTCTTGTACTAGCCAATATGTTTACTAGTATGTAGGCACTGACCAATAGAAGGCTACGACCCTCTTTCTTCTTCCAGGGACCACGTTTTATGAATTTTTAGACTAGATACTCCTGGATCACAACACCAAAATCTGAAGGCCACGTTTCATCTAATTTTCACACTAGACCCATCAAAAAATTTTAAAACTTAAACTGCATCAACAAACATTTAGTTAATCTAAACAATCGAATCACTTAAACTAGAACACTGTGTTGAACCCAGAACCCCGCATCATCATTCAGAACCAATTGTAACCTCAAAAATCATAATAGTGTATACACTACTTGGCTAAACCCAAACTACGTGTATATGCTACTTCCACTAATCAAACCTGCGTATACCTTTAAAATTACTGAAAACATGAAAGTTTGAATCAAGTCTGTACCAACCAGTAATATACTGAATATATACTGTCAACTTACAGAGCTTTACATAGGCAAGGAGAGAGATCTCTTCTTCTCACTTATATAATCAATCAATCAAATGCCAGCCTCCATATGCATTCAATTTTACATTCAGATCTAACAAGACTTCATTGATATACAATAGTAAAACAACAAAATTTGATCAGATAGACCAGTCATATCTAAAAGAGAAGGTTTTCTTTTGTATACGCTACTTGAAAAATAGAACCTCCGTGTATATGCTTTTTGGCTGAGATGAACCTACGTACAGATTTTCAAATATTGACTAAGAACTTTGTTGCAATTCCAAACTTCGGACAAACCTAGATCATGATAGATGACGAATAAAATAGGTGCAAAACATCAGATTTAGTCTCAACCAATATCATATCATTCAAGAATAAGTCATTTCAGGTCTCATGATCTTGATCCAATATTGAACTCAAGGTGCACATGAATATTTCAGATCTAGTCCCAAACATAACCCTGCAACATAAAATATACTTCATATGGAAGTATTCATTAGAATATTATCACTTGCACACTTGGCCTTATGATATTCTCCTCTCTATATAGATTTAGGCCCTTTGTCAATATCTTGGACCAAAACCACTTAGGACCAATACCTTGGATCACAACCACTAAGGACCAATACCTTGGACCAAATACCTTGGACCAAAACCTTGATTTTCCATCCCATGCGTGCTTTTCCTTCTATGAAAGTGTGTGTATACATATACTCTCTTTTTGATCTGTTTTCCCACTTGTATATGCTACTTTGACAAAGTGAAATAGCGTATACCTCTCTTTCTTCAATCTCTAGAGTCTGATCTGTAATCCTTTGTTGTTAACTTGTTGCATTGTGAACTTTCATCTCTATGAGTTACCATCAAGGACAAAGCTTGTATCATAATGCCAAAAATCTCTCCCTTCGGTCTTGAGGGAAACAACAACACCAAGATGGAACAACAATGCCAACACAAAGACACAACAACAATACCATGACACTCTTCTCCTTTGACATCAAGGGCAAAGGGTGGACCAAGATATTATCCCCTTTTGATATACATTATGTTGCCCTTGCTCCCCCTGAGTACATGTTGAATTCTCTTATTAAGCTCCCCCTTCTTACATGTTGAGATGCACTAAACCATCCGTGCGAGGTCCATGCTCCCCCTGAGCATATGCAAAGTCTCCTAAAAAATATTTTTCAAAAGAATAACATGACTCTATAACTTCAGTAAGTGAGTATGATCTTCCTATCACCAATGACTCATACATATATCAATCTCCCAACCAAGTGGGGATACACCAAATTTGACTCATCCACCCAACCAAATGTGGATATACCAATTTTTTATACATGACAGAAATAATTAAATCATCCATCCCATGCAAAATGGGGATACAAATTACATCATTTGTTCAACAAGACTCATTCAAATGTATGAGAGTCATATCACACGCTAGAATTTTACATGAATTAAGTAACAAATGGTATAAATATTTGAATCCATAGCTAGACTTAGCAACCATAATGCCAACAATTCAAAATGTGAGTGAAGGCTAATGCTACCCCTGAACTTCTGCTACCTATGCATTATTAACAAGTCATTAATCAAGGCATCTTTGTCATTCAAATAAAAATTAATGAACAAAGCATATCGTTAGACTGTAATCATCAGCATTAGACAGAGAACCCATATCAGAGTCTGACCCACTATTTTTCTTCTCAGAAAAACATATACGCTTCTTCAGCCACTGAAACTTGCATGCATACATGACTATACTTCATGAAACACGTGTATAATAGCCTTCCTCTGAAGAAACTGGATTTTAACAACAAGATGATGGAACAACTACTCTGAACTTTTGTTTGAGATATTCAAATGTTTCTTTGGGTAGTGGTTTAGTGAATATATCATCAACTTGTTCTTTGGAGGGAACATACTCCAATTTGACCTTTTGTTCAAGCACTTTTTCTCGTAGAAAATGGTACTTGATGGGTATGCGCTTGGCCTTAGAGTGCATGACTCGATTCTTTGAAATACTAATGGCACTTGTATTATCAAATAAAATGGAGATGGAGTAGATGTGATCTGAATGTCTTGCAAAGTTTGCATCATCCAAAGTAGTTGTCTGTAGTAAGATGCAATAGCCACATATTCTGCTTCAGCTATAGATAAAGAAATTGAACTTTGTTTCTTGCTGAACCAAGACACTAACTTAGAACCCATATAGAATGCACCACCACTAGTGCTTTTTCTATCATCAACACTTCCTACCCAATTTACATTTTTATATGCATGAAGAGTAAGATCTGTATCTCTAGGATAACATAGTCCAAAGTCCCGAGTTCCTTGAAGATATTTGAAAATTATTTTGACTACTTGAAGGTGTGATTACTTTGGATTTGCTTGGAATCTTCCAACTATTCATACACCATGCATGATGTCAAGTCAGGTACCTGTTAGATAAAGAAGACTTCCAGTCATGGATCTGTAAGTTGGTTGATGTACTGCTGTTGATTCATCATTTGAGCTGAGATTGCATCCTATTATCATTGGGGTACATACAAGTTTATAATCCTCCATTCCGTAACTTTTCAGGATTTGTTTGAGATATTTTGTTTGTTAAAGAAAAATACCATCTTTAGTTTGTTGAACTTGTAGACCAAGAAAATAGGTAAGTTCATCAAGCAAGGACATTTAAAATTCTTGTTGCATTACTGAAGAAAAATTCTGACTCATGGATTCTTCATTGCTACCAAAAATGATTTCATCAACATTAACAATATCAATTAGCAATTTATCAGTTTCAATCTTTGTATATAGATTACTATCTGCAAAACCTTTTGTAAAACCTCTTTGGTGTAGATATTTGCCAAGGTGGTAATACCAGACCCTTGGAGCCTGTTTCAAGCCATAGAGAGAATTTTTCAGTCTGCATACAAGTTTTGCATCATTTCCAAGAATGAATCCTTTTGGTTGTTCAATATAGACTTCTTCTTCTATATCTCCATTAAGGAAGGTTGATTTTACATCCATTTGGCATACTTTGAATTTCTAAAGCTGGAAAGAGCAAGAAACATCCTTATGACTTCAAGTCTAGCAACAGGTGCAAAATTTTCTTCAAACTCTATACCTTCTTATTGAGCATACCCTTTACAAAAAAGTCTAGCCTTGTTTCTAATAACTTCTCCATTTTCATTCAAATTATTCTTGAATATCCATTTAGTTCATATAATACTTTTATCATGAGGTCTAAGAACTAATTCCCAGGTATCATTCTTTTCAATTTTCTCAAGTTCTTCATCCATGGCCTTGACCAAACATTTGTCTTTGCATCCTTGATTTACATTTTAAGGTTTGGTGGAGGATAGTAGAGCTAGATAGCTTGAGGTCCCTATAATAGTTCTTCTTGTTTGTACACCTGCCTCCTTTTCCCCTAAAATTTGAGTTTTTGGATTATTTTTCTGAACATACCTAGATGGAGTCTCTTCTTCTACCATTATATCTTCTTCTGGTGCTTCATTGGTTTCATCTTTCTTAAGTTATGGTATTTTCTATGCTTATAATAGTTTACTTTTCTTTCTTACTATACTAGCAATCACATGTGAATAAGTAAGGTGCAGATAGAACATTAAACAATCAATAGAAAACAAGCCAAGACAAGAGACACAAGATGTGGCAGCTAGCCCAGGACAAACCCCACAATGTGTGGGGAAAACCTTTGATAAAGTATTATTTTATCTTAAATAATTCAATAGAGAGAAAGGTACAATAAATATGATTTATAGCAGTAGTAGCAAACCCTAAATCAGTAGCATTAGCACTTGCAACTTCATCATCAAAACTAGGGCAATCGATATCTTGCAAACCGATTGTCGGATCGGCTTGATTCCACCACCAAAAATTGCAGCCTTCATAGGAGGCTCAAATGAAACTACATCATAGTTCAGAAGAGGAGGTTTGATGGTCAACATTGTTCAATGTTTGGATCTGCAGTTGCAACTTCAGTTTAAGTAGCTTCCTTCCACATGTGTGAGAGAGAGACTCTTTTCTGCGCAGTAGAGAAGACCCTCTTTTCTACACAGGACAGAGAGAGAGATGTGATGAGATGAGTGAGTGAAAATGAGGAAAAGTCCTCTTGTATTTATACGTAACTGTTAATGTTTGAATAGATGTGACTGTTGGGCTTCTGAGCCTACATGAGTTGTAGGTCCGCTTGATAATAATTCCATAATCAAAATAAATTCATATCTCCATAAATACTTATCGGAATTGGATGATCTTTAGATCAATCCTATGCCTCTCGACAAGAGGAATCTAATGAAAATATTATTAGCCATGAATAATATGTTCCACATGAAGTTTGGCCATAGTTACCAATTTTAGCACTCCCTCTCAACTAGGGAGAACTTCATATGCAATCTGTCTATCAGTCGTTACTATTCATCCATCAAATGCACTGCCCTGTACAACCTGACCCTTGCCCTGCTCTGCTCCATTATGCTTGTTCTACTTCTGACTTGTTCTTCCCTCTATAGATCTGTACTTCTCTGCTTTGTTCTGCTCTACTCTACTTTGTTCTCTTCTGCTCTGCTTTTGTTTGAATTATGAAGAAGAAGAAATGATCGAGGATGTACATTACTAACTTAAATTCAGCCTTAGAGTATGTACCATTGGTCCCAAGGTAGTCTCAATTGACCCAAAGTCAACGTCATAGTATGTACAACTCTTACCACTAGTCCTAGACTAGTAACATCCTCCACTGACTTAAAGTCAGTCTCAGAGTGCATACCACTGGTCCCAAACCAGTCTCAATCGACTCGAAGTGAGTGTCATAGTATATACCACTCCTACCACTAGTCCCAAACTAGTATTTCAGTCTCAAAGAGTGTACCACTGGTCCCATACCAGTCTCAACCAACCCGAAGTCAGCCTCATAGTATGTGCCACTCTCACAAGTCCCAGACTAGTATTTCACTGACATAAAGTCAATCTCAGAGTACGTACCATTGGTCCTAGACTAGCCTCAACTGACCTAGAGTAAGATTCATAGTAGGTACAACTCCTACCACTGGTCCAGACTAGTATCATTGATCCTAGATAAATGAAGGTCATCTTAGTGTAGGGAGTATGGTAAATACAATGATGCGTCCATCGGTACTACTATGGTCCCTATCTTCATTTCCCTACTCATTTATCAGATGAGAGGTACTTCCCATGAGTCCTAGACTGCATGGGTAGGATGCCTTGACAAGGGAGCTTAATCAATCGCGTCCTCATAGGAGAAATAATCATCCTACTACAATAAATGCCATGGAGAACACATCATCCAGATCTCACAAGAGAACTAATCATCCCGCTACATCGTCGCCATGGGGTGTGCATGTATACCACCAGGAAATGGTGAATCACCCTATGGTCAAATGTTGCTCCAAGAAGTACCATGTGCCCCATTGGAGCTACCAGAGCTTGGTACATCATACTTGACCCTCATCAGGAGGTCTCTGAATGACACCAAGTCATTCTTAGAAAGTCATAATTTTGACCTTTCCTATGGGCTTTGTCAGAATGTTGGTGACCTGTTCATCTGTACCAATATGTTGGAATCTTATAGCTCACCATTGCACGATGTCTCGAATATAGTGGTACCTAATATCGATATGCTTGGAGTGGTCATGAAATATGGGATTCTATGACAAATGAATCCCACTCTATTTATCACATAGGATCACGGTGGTATCCAAAGTAAATCTAAAAAACTCACTGGAGAGCTTTTGCAACTAGACTGCCTCACCATAGGCCATGCCAGTAGCAATATAGTTCACTTTGACAGTGCTCAAGGCCACTGACTTCTACTTCCTGCTCATCCAGGATATCGAATCAGATCCCAAGGAGAGACAACATCTGAAAGTGCTCTTACGGTCCTCCACATTGCCTGCCCAATTAGCATCAGTGTATCCAAGTAGTCTAACATATCCGGTAGTGTATTTCAACCCATAAGTGGTTGTGCCATGAAGATATCTCAATAAATTCTTGGTACCAATCCAATGTATGTGGTGAGGTTAAACCATATGTTGACTCAATGTGTTGACTGCAAAGCATATGTCTGGATGGGAGTTCACTAAGATCCATAAATGCTCCAATTAGTTGACGATACTTAATGGCATTTCTTAAAACAGGTCCAACAACGCTACCACTTAACTTCTTAAAGTCAAACTCCATTGGGGTAGTTATAGGCTTGTATTCCACCATACAAAATCTTTCTAATATTTTTACCACATATTTTGCTTGAGATAGAAATATTTCCCCAGGCTTATGCCATACTTCAAGTCCTAGGAAATAGTTCATTAGTCCTAGGTCCTTCATTTCATATTTAGAAGCCAACTCCCTCTTACATTTGTGAATCAAAGAGTCTGCACCTGTTAGGAAGAGGTCATCAACATACAGTACCAGTATGAGTGGTTTTTCATCTTCATCCTTAAAGTAAAGGTTAGGATTGACTTCCCTCCTAGTGAATCCTAGCTTCATCAAGTAGCTATCGATCCTCTCATACCATGCTCGGGGTGTTTGCTTTAGCCCATAGAGAGATTTCTTCAACCTACATACATGATATTTTTTTTATCAGAAATCTCAAATCCTTCGGGTTGCTCCACATAGACCACTTCTTTGATCGAACCATGCAAGAACGTGGCCTTGACATACATTTGATGTAGGTTTCATCCTTGTGAAGCCACAAGGGCTATGATTGAGCGGATGGTGGTATATATGGCAACAAGTCCAAATATTTCATCATAGTCTATAACTTCCTTCTGGGAGAAGCCTCGAGTGACAAATAGAGCCTTATATTTTTCTGACTTCCATCTGTTGCATGCTTTATCTTGTAAAGCCATTTGGAAGCGACAATTGTATTGTCCTACGGTCTGGGAACTACTTTCAAGACATCATTCTTCATAATAGACTGATACTCTTCAGTCATAGCATCCTTCCATACTTAATGCTTCACAACATTTGAGAATGATGAAGGCTCATTTTGTATGATCGTGCTCATGATGGTCAGGTATCCCTGATACCTGTTGGTTTTCTTACTTTCATGGAAGGTTCCTCAGGGTGCAGCATGTCCTTCAGCATCATCAAGTAGCCCCTTAAGCCAAGAGGGCCTCTTCCTAGAAGAGGAAGGCTCAGGTGGATCAACAAGATCCATTGGTTCTTCCACATCAGGCATTGCTTCATCATCCTTTTCTTTTGGTTCCCTGGTGTCAGCTTCTTGAGAGCTCCTCAAAGTCAGAAGATTGTCCACCTTGTTGAGGGCCATATCTTTGTTAAAGGTAACATCATGACTAATCACGACTTCCCTTTGACCAGCTGCACAGATTCTATAGCCTTTAGTAGTCTCACCATAGCCCATGAAGATTCCTTTCTTTCTAGATGCACCCAATTTATTCCTTTTCTCTTTCAGCACATGAAAATATACAAGGCTTCCAAAAATTCTAAAATGAGAAACATTAGATTTCTTATCGGTGAACATTTCTTCAGGAGTTTTGGAACCCAATGCTTGATGAGGGCATCAATTTTGTACATATATGGCAGTGTTTGCAGCTTCAGCCCATAGAAACTTCAGAAGTCTTTGATCATGGAGCATGGCCCAGACAACTTCCATAATCATATAGTTCTTCCTTTATGCCACACCATTCTGTTTAGGAGTATATGGTGTAGTAGTCTCCCTCTTGATGCCAACCTCTTTAAGGAATTTACAAAACTCATTAGATTCATATTCAGTCCCATTATTAGTCCTTAAGATATTGATCTTCTTTTTGGTTTGATTCTTGATCAAGGCTTTGAAGTGTCGAAACCAAGAGAACACTTCATCCTTTTTTTTCAAGAAGTATATCCAGGTCTCTTGAGAATAGTCATCTGTAAAAGTAAGATAATATGAATATCCTCCCAAGGAGTTCACAAGCATCATACCAAATATCTCTAAGTGAACTAGTTGTAATATATGGGAGGTCTTGCCTTGGCTTGAGGGGAATGGTCCCCTTTTGAGCTTTCCTTCGGCACATCAGACATCCTTATTACCATCTGTCTTACATCAGGTAGAGCTTTGTAATGAAGGTGGGAAAACCTTTGATGCCAATGTTCGGACTGAAGAGACGTGTCATAAGACATGACACGTAGCAGACTTCCATCAACCTGATATAATGACTCAACTTGAAACCCAAGAGTGAAGGCATATTTAACATTATTTTTCCATATACGTACCTTACCATTACTAAAGGTTACCTTGTAGCCTTTGTCTTTCATTGCTGAGATGGACACCAGGTTATTTTTTAGGTCAGGTAAATATAATACATCTTCTAAGTGGATCGTATTACCTTGATTCAATTTTAGAGTGACATTGCCTAAACCCTTCATGGGATATTTCATATTACTCCAAGGACAATTTCCAGGTTAGTTTCTTTCTCTATTAGATTATGGTGAACTTCTTTGTAACCAGTGAAGTTTCTTGAGGCACCAGTATCAATGAGCCAAATTCCCATTGATTCCACAGGAGCCAGGGTAGATAGTGCAGCTGGTAGATAATATTCATCTTGCTTATTTTCAATAATGTTGGATTCATACCTAGAATTTCTATCCTTCTTGAATGGTTTTCCTTTTCCTTGGTTTCTAGCACTCCTTTTACCTTTGCTATTAAATTTTCCATTCCTTTTATTACCATGAGAGGGATTTTGATCATCATCACAGTGAGAGTCCTTTCTATTAGGGCATTCCCTTGCATAGTGACCTCCTTTATCGTAGATGTAACATCATCCTTTTCTTCCACCCTTAGGTCCAACCTTTCTTTTCGATTTAGACCTGGAATTATTTATTTTCTTAGCATGATAAGAACAGGTAGCAGGAGGACCTTTAGGAAAGGGAATTTCTTGCTCTTCTACCCATATTTCTTCTTGAATGCATCTAACCATGAATTCCTCGAAACCAAGAATTACATTATTGTTTAGAAGAGTAGTCCTAAACATGTAGCATTCGGATGGTAGTCCTCCAAGAGTTGTGAGTGCCATTTCCCTATCAGTAATAATCTCCTGAATAGATAGGAGATCATTCCTGATCCCAGTGATTCTTAAGAAGTATGCTTGCATACTCTCATATTTATCCTTCTTGATTTCCTTCAGCTTATTTCTAAGAAACAAAACTTGATTTGCATGATTAACTTTAATAAAATCACGAGTCTATCATAGATTTCCTTGGAGCTGTTCATATCAGAGATGTGGGCCATGAAGCGCTTTTCAATAGAGTCCCAGATGATCTTCTTTGCTTTCACTTCTCCAGTTTTCCATTCGTTCTTGGCAGCAGTAGATGCATTTGATGGAGGCTCAACATTATTGCCTCTCACATGGTCCAACACTCCTTGATCTTCTAGGGTTAGATCGATAGACATCTTCCATCTGTGACAATCAACTTTCTCATGGAGCTTGTCCTCAGCAGGAAAGTGTGATGAGGACCCCATAGTTCTTTTAGGATAGCCTTGCCAATCTTCTTCTTCAGTGATTTCTCTCGCTCTTGCTCGGGCTTTGTCTTCACCTCAGCTTTGATACCATGTTAAGTTATGGTATGTTCTATGCTTATAGTAGTTTACTTTTCTTTATTATTATATTAGCAATCACATGTGCATAAGTAAAGTGCATATAGAACATTAAACGATCAACATAAAACAAGCCAAGACAGGACACACAAGATGTGGCAGCTAGCTAGGGACAAACCCCACAATGTGTGGGAAAACCCTTTGATCAAATATTCTTTTATCTTCAATAATTCAGCAGAGAGAAATAGTACAATAAATCTAATTTATATTAGTAATATAAAACGCTTAATTAGCAGCATGAGCGTTTGTGCTTCATCATCAAAACCAGGGCAGTTGATATCTCGTAAACTGACTGTCGAATCGGCTTGATTCCACCACCAACAATTGTAGCGTTTAGAGGAGGTTTAGATGAACCTACAATGCAGTTCTGAAGAAGAGGCTTGATGGTAAATGCTGGTCAAAGTTTGGATCTGCAGTTGCAGCTTTAGTTTTAGCAGCTTCCTTCCACATGTGTGAGAGAGAGACTCCTTTCTGCACAGTAGAGAAGACCCTCTTTCCTACGCAGGAGAGAGAGAGATGTGATGAGATCAGTGTGAAAATGAGGAAAATTCCTCTTGTATTTATACACAACTATTAATGTTTGAATAAATGCAACTATTGGGCTTCTGAGCCTACATGAGTTGTAGGTTAGCTTGATAATAATTCCATAATCAAAATAAATTCATATCCCCATAAATACTTATCGAAATCGGATGATCTTTAGATCAATCCTAAACCTTTCGATGAGAGGAATCTAATGAAAATATTACCAGCCATGAATAAGATGTCCCACATGAAGCTTGGCCCTAGTTGCCAATTTTAACATTCTTCAATATAATTTTGATTTGATGTGGGAAGGTAATCCCCATGTTCCTCATTGTCATAATCTTGTGTTGATTTTATCTATTTTGGATTTTTGCTTGCTTCATCCACTACATCATCAATGATTTCAACAATTTTCCCAAGTCTTTTATCATAACATTTATATTCTTTACTTGTGGAAGAATAACAAAGAAGAATACCTTCATCTTCTTTGGGTTCAAACTTACCAAGTTTTTCATTAGTCCTTATGATGAAACACTTTCTTCCAAAAACTTTGAAGTATTTTATAGTAGGAGTCTTACCATACCAAATTTCATGTGGATTTTGAGTGCTATCTATTCGAACATTTTATTTTTTGAGAATAGTCATAGCACCGAATGCAGCTTCACCCGAGAAGGTTGCAAGACTTCCAAATTTATCTAGCATAGCTCGAGCCATTTGTTGAATTCTTATGTTCATCCTTTCTACCACACCATTTTACTGAGGAGTTCTTGCGGTGGACAATTGCCTTTTTATTCCACGTTGTTCACAAAAGTCAAAGAATTCATCCAATGTAATTTCCCCTCCTTGATCATAACTGAGGCATTTGATTTTTTGATTTGATTCATTTTCAACCAATGTTTTGAAGGCTTGGAACTTTTCGAATGCTTCATCTTTATGCTTTAGACGACCTATCCAACACATTATGGAAAAATCATAAATGAACAAAATAAAGTATTCTTCTCCACGAGGTGACTTTTGTTGGCATTATGTTTCTAGTACGGTTATATGTTACAGATGTTGTACTTGATGGCAACATCCATGGCATGGCTCTCAATATGATGAGAATTAAAAAGTACGCAGGAGAACAGTTCAGAAGATGCGTACCCACAGGTACACTGTGCAGGGACCGCGTCCAGACATGTAGGTTACCCATTCATGAGGTGCGTACCCCCAGTGCACACACTTCAAGGCAGTAAAGCACACACAAGTGGTGTTCCTTATGTTTAACCCTTGGCATTTAGCCAACATTATTGTGTTATTATGGTTTTGGCCCGTGGTATTGTTTTATATTATTATTATTGAGCCCCATGATCCATGATTTGAGGAAGAGCTTGCCTATATAAAGAAAAGGAGATCATTTGGCTTGTGTATGTTTTTGGGTTGAATACCTTAAGATCTGAAATATTGGGTTATTGTTTCAAAAGCTCGATCTATATGAAAGTGAAGTGGAAAGCGAATCTGTGAAGGGTGATCTCTTGAGCGCTATAGTTGCGGAAGTGCAGAGGCGCCACAGGAGACGCCACAGAGGCGCCATAGAAGGTGCAGTGTGGAGGCGCCACAGAAGGCGCAGTGCGAAGGCGCCACAAAAGGCGCAGTGCTGAGACACCACAGAGGCGCCACAGAAGGCGCAGTGCGGTGACGCCACAGAGGCGCCACAGAAGGCGCAGTGCGGAGACGCCACAGAAGGCGCAGTGCGGAGGCGCCACAGGAGACGCCATAGAGGCGCCATAGAAGGCGCAGTGCGGAGATGCCACAGAGGCGCCACAGAAGGCACAGTGTGGAGACGCCACAGAAGGCGCAGTGCGGAGATGCCACAGAGGCGCCACAGAAGGCACAGTGCGGAGACGCC
>APFE031723589.1:92707-108632 GCA_000404065.3 Pinus taeda
AGAAAGGTGATGGGAGAGTTTTAAATGCAACAGATATATCAAATATGCCACCTTACGTGAAGTAATTCTTTACAAAAGCACACGTCTTCATTTCATTTAATATCTGACAACTAATTCATTTACTATCATTAAAAGCGCATGATCTTGAGTCAGATTATGGTAAGTGGATTTTCTTTGAATGGCGTGCCTAAAGGATTCATGATGAAGTGATTTATGATTTGCTTACGTAACATCGCAGATCGCACCATTGCATATTCCACCACCGCAACGATCACAACATCGCAGGTTGCAGAAGTTTGATGTTTGCCAAATCTTGCCAGTTCATTTCTGCGATATGCGATCTTGCGATCGGTGTTATCGCAGATCGATAAATAATGAAGTTTTTTCCTTATGGGTATTACTTCATTGCGATGCGATTTTATGCTTAACACGAGGGTCTTGCGCATACTGATATTATAGAGAAATGGAGGCATTTCCTATCTTTTTTGCAACGCGGTTTTAAAGATATTTCCCTTATCGTAGACTTAGGTTAAATATATTCAAATGACCTTTCTAAGCTTACGATGGTAACCCTATTTTGAAGAAAGGAAAAATTTAACTAATGTTCCCCATTCATTTAGTATTTTGGACAACACTTAAATGAACAAGGGGGGGTGTTGCTGGCCACAACAACACCATATCATCATATAGCTAGGACTAAGATAGAACAGTTCAAGAATTAGTTGGAATGGACAGAGAATACCCTCCAAGAGGTTGAGGAGAAGGAAGTCTCCACATCAAATATGCAAACTCTGATTGCACAGGAAAAGACTGCCAAAAGGGGAAGGGAAGAATAATCTTCACCTGCAATAGAGGTAACAAGCCAAGGCCTCAAAGTATTTCATAGGAAAAAGAAAGAAAGGGTCTCTATGAATATTGATTCACAGTCTGGTGAATAGTCTATACAATCTCCAACTCAATCTACCACTTCTCATGAACATCAGATAGTCCAAATTGTTGGAGACATTCTAGAGAACAAGGAGGAAGACATCTTCCATGTCTTTAGTGAAATCAAAAGAAAGAATGAAGAATTGAATTTGAATACTTACACCCAATTTAGGAAGCATTCTTCTAGCTATCAAGTGAGGCTTCTTTCAGTCTTCGACTTCGATAAGGGGAATATGCAAATGGCTTTCTTGTAGGCCCAAGTTCGTTAGCCCCGGACCGCAACACAATACCAGAAACACACTTCTTTTTAGTTTAATGTCAAGGATGTGCATCCAATTGATCAAATTGAGATGCACAAACAAACTAGACAGATGATTGCTTCAACCTTGACAAACACTGATATGAGTTTGCTAAAAATGTAGGTTACATTGACCAACATTCAGTCACAATTAAAGTTGGAGAAGGTCTCCTCGTTACCAAAGGATACCAAGATTAAATCCTTGTAAAACCTAGTGCTAAGGATGTGATATGGTCCCTCAAACATAAATTTTGTAGAGGAGCTCATTAAGAAAAAGAACACTGAGGTTGCAGTATTAAAGAATCATTTGGAACTACCAACATCTAGCATCCACTGGCAAAGAAATCAAGGGGACAGAGACTCAAAAGTGAGATATGACGAAGCTCATCATCGAACATAATTCGTAAATAAAACAATTCGAGGAGTAGATTGAGAAATTGTTTAAGGAGAAGGAGGAAGCTATCAAGAACATTCAAACTTAAATGGATGTAGTGTCTCTTGCAATAGTTCCTATCCCCAGAGTTTTTACTTCAGCCACTACATCAGCAACAAGCATAGCAGAAGGAAGTGAAAAACTTTTTGAAGCTGTTAAGAACCTGTCTATCCAGACATGAGAAATCAATAAACTAAAGAATGAACTAAATTAATTATGGCTTATGAAGTCTATATCAGATAGTTCACATAAAACTGAAACAAATAGACTCAAAGGCCAAGTGGAAATCTTGCAGAGAGAACTCATAGATTCCTTCATGGGAAATAAGTTGGGTTTAGCAAAAGAAATTTTGTGGAAAGAAATCATATAAGAAATGATGGAGATTTGGCCTTCCGTTAAGATAGTATTCAATCATAAATATCCCTTGGAAAAAGCTCAGGAAGTAGTGCAAACAATAACTAAGCAGCTGGAGGATATGCTAGAGACTACCTCTAATATAATCAAATTTATAAATTCCAAGGATGACTACGAGCTTGAGGACTTAAGAATAAACAACAAAAATGTAATGATATTATAGGTAAAGAAGATTATCGCTAAGAAAAATCTCACCCTTCAGCTACAAGAAATGTGCAGTAATGTTAACAACAGAGTTAAGAGATTTTCCAACAAGATTGAACCTTTGGTCAACAAGGGTTTACCTTCTATGATGGTTATTAATTATAAATTAATGCCAATTGAGGATTATGTCAAAAAATTAACATAGGTGGGCATGCATGTAGCTTCAGTTTCCAATATCAAAGGATCAACAACACTAGTTCTTATAGTAAAAACAGTTAGGGATTCTTTCTTCATCCTAGATGAAATCGAGCATATATTTTTTGTAAAACCCACTTTTACTAAATACATCGAGATGGATGAAATCTAAAGGAGGGTAACAAAGATTACTATCCCAGATAAGAAACGTTGGGAGGGTTAACAGGTTTACTTGATTAAGGATAACTGAACAACATTCAGTTTTTGAGGGAACAGTTAGCTAATATCAACCATTTTTCAACTTTTTTAGTAATAGTCATCAAATAGTGTAGCACCAAAATAATGCCAAATCATTAGGCGATTTTATTTTTGATTGTTAATAATCTATTTTTGTAAAAGTAGTTCAAGATATTCTTCATGCTATTGTTGTATAAATAACCTTGTTCACGAGTTATTAAGGGTTGCACCCTTGAAGAAGCACTTCTAGACATCTAATGTAATTAATCTTTCTCGATCATTAATACGAAGTAAAGGATTCTAAATTCTATTTTACATAGTTTGTGTTTCTTGCAAGTTTTTTTAGTGTTATTCATTATGTTTTTCTTCATATACTTGTGTCTTGCAAAGATAACTGGGTAGGAATAATTGTATTTCAATCTATTCCTATAAGCTTTTTGAAGTGATAGTCTATAAAGGTAATGAATTAATGGACTGTTTGTTTAATTAATTCCCTCAAAATTCATAAATCTTCAGCATCTTTTGTAAGCTCATATGTATTTCCTCAAACCTTTAGACATAGTTTAAAGGTTTTCATACTTATGATTATTTAACTTTCAATATGAAAACTGTGGTAATCATATTACTTTTCTGTTTCTGCTCATCACCATAAAAGTTATTTCAGTGTGTAAATATTTATAGCAGCCCTCTACTGAGATATTTATATTATTCAATAGGTTAGGCACATAAGTTTTGTATCTGTTTCATCCATTGGTCTCCTAAATTAAAACAAAACCCCCAAAAAAATTATCTTAGATGCTCTGGCATAATAGATGAGCCTTATTATCTGAGAGATATTACAACAGGAACTTGAAAATATCCCATAACTCAATGTCCCAGATCCCCACTCTCTTATCTCCGTATGATACATGTTTATGTAGACATAACTGAAATTCATGATAGGGAAATCAATGTATTAGGTTTCTTTCTTTAGAGCACTCCTACTCTAGAGATGATGGAACTCTATAATGTGATGACTTGAATCATGATGATCCATAATATGTAATGTTTTTGGAAGAAGTGATTTATTTGAATAGAGTTTCGAAGAAAGAAGGGATATTGGTATGAGAATCTTGTTTTTAAATACAGACTTCAAAATCTTTAAATCATTGACCAGTAAAAAGGTTTTCTAGATCCATTTTCTTTTTTTATGTCTTTACGGAAGGGTATTGCCAATGCAAGTTGTATGTGGATACAAGGATAAATTATGTTGTGTATATGAGGATGTGGACACTAGTTCAATGACCTGCTTATTCTTAGGAAACAACAATTATGGAAGTGGATGGAAGTCTCATGGAGTGGGTATGTGACATTTTGCTCCATTTTCATTTTTTTTATCATTCATTGTTTGTGCTAGTTTCGACTAGGAAAGGTAACATTTTTGGTTGCTTTAGATGAGAATCCTGTAGGATTAGGATGTTCCCAATGAGATTTGAACATTTGTCCAATACGGCCTACCAATTTTGGATTGTCATTGCGGGTTATCGCTTGAATTGTTATCTAGTTTGACATTTGATTGACAACAAAATGCCTTGCTTTTATTACTTATTTGTATGTTAATTCTTAAAAGTATTTAAGAAAATTGTCTTCAATAGCCACACTTCAAACAATAGATTTCACACTATTAGGTTTAAGGTTTGGATTATGTATTTGGTTAAAATTTCCCAAGATTTATATCATATCTCAAGTGTTAGATTTGGGTTATTTATTTGGTCAAAGTTTCCTAAGATTTATATCATATCTCAGCCTTTTAAAATCCATGCTTTCATGACATTCGAATGTAACAAATCATGAAAAGGATGAGCCATATTAAGCTCACCAGCTTTGTTAATGTGCTTCATGAATCATAATTTAAATGGACTATGAATTTGATTATTTTCCTTGACTAAACAGTATTAAGAAAACTCCTCCCAGTCAAGCTCAACCCCATGATTTTTTTTCACCATTACTATCCTCAACACGTTTTATTATTTAGAATGATATTTCGTGAATTGGCAGGTGTGTTTTCCCACATTTCTATTTTTATATCCCACACAACTTAATCCTGCTACATTTGGCCTCCTCTATATCCCTAGGTTACATGTGTTAAAGAGGGTACAAAACACTAATGATATGTTATTTTTCCATAATCTCTCATTTTTTGGATGATTTTGTGGAAATTTTATTCATTCCAATTATGTGGTAGGAAACAATGTTCCATTATTATTTTTTATCATCTCTTGTTTATGAGTCAACATGCTTCTATTATACTAGTTCATTACAGATATGTCATGTAAAGATCAAGTTGAGTGAGTTTTACATTTCATTTCCATTGTAGTCAACAAATGAATATATAGTTTTATGTTAGGTTGGATGATGGGAGGACACACTTTGATTTCCACTAGTGCTCTCTTTTTCATATACTATCACAAGTGCACAAATACAAACTCACTTTTCTTCTTAGGTGGATAAGGAAATGATGACAACTTTGTATTTTGTAGTGACCAGGATAACTATGTATTGGAGCTAGAACTTGAGCCCTTCAATTCATCCTTTCCCTACCCAACATGACCATATCCTATTGGTAATGGAGTTCAATTTCTGAACCAACATTTGTCTTCAACACTATTTCATGGTAAAAAAAAGTACGCAACCATTGTTGGATTTCCTTCGACCACACAAATACCAAAGCAATGTCGTTTTTCTTTCCTTGGTTAATATATTGAGTCATTGTGTTTGATAGTTAATTCATTATTATTCTACGCCAATAAATCTCTATCAAACAACAAAGAAGGATGACCTAGATGTTTCAGAGATATATAACATGAATTAATTAAAAATTGACAGGGTTATTTCGATTCTCATCTTTCTATTTCACGTCTTTAGAGAAAAACATATATTCAAATACCAACTCAACTCAAACCAACATAAAATAGAGAATCCTAGTTATGAATATGTTTCTCTCTCCATACCTTATAATGACATTAATTTTTTGAATTATACTTGAATTTCACCGATAATAACCTAGATTCATATATTTCTTTTACCACCAAATTGACATCATGATAAACATACGAATATCCCATTAAATATGACCTAAATATGATTCAAACAATATCACCTTTAGTTTGAGCATGTGGTAGAGTAACTTCTAAGGTGTGAAGTTTTATTAGAGGCACTGTTTGTTTTTTCTTTTTTTGGTTAGAAAATGGTTTTCTATTGCTTTTACATGACTTTGAAGTTATCATATCTAGCATATTGAGAAACAGAAAAGAATAATGTGTGATATTTGTTTTGCAGAAATTGATATAGAATGAAAGGATATAGAGTTTAACCAAGCTACAATCCGCTTTGGGAAAGACAAAGGGACATCTTAAAAATTTAACTAAGAATACACCATATACATAATTTGAACATAAGTAGTATATGGATTTTTCTTTTGCAGATATGTTCTTTTCTCTATCCAATATATCACAACAAGACAAATATTGATATTGTAGAAATTGTTAGAGGACCTCATTGAGGTCAATTTTTTCTGATGTCCTACTTGATTGATACATTCTCATGACATGAAGGCTTTAAATATGAATTAATATATTCCTAAAACAAATAATATTCAAATTTTATACATATAAAAGAGAAAAATAAATGTCAATGCCTTCATTTGATTATTACTTGACTTTGGTGGGGGCAGGTTACATGAAATTTGATTTTTAAAACGATGGGGAGATAATATAGAGATCGTGTCTTGGATATGATTCATTTGTTATTAGAGATCCTTTAGGCACTTCAGCCATCAACTTTGGAAAATTTTCTAGTAATTATTCCTATGGTTTTTAATGTTATGATTCTTTCACCTCATGGTTATTTTGGGAAAGCAAAGGAATGCCTGATAAGATATCGATGCACAGGGAAACAATTATTTTATAATTGCAATGTCTATTCTATGATATCCTCTCTTCATTGTTTGATTTTGTTTTGAACGTTTATTTTTATTTTTCTTTGTAATCTAACTATGAAATTGAAAATACTTGGTATTATGTCCGTTTAAACAACAACCAAAGCTTGAAGATGAAATTAGTATTACACAATATTGATTGAAATACTTTTAATTGTTTTGTATTGAAAGATTTTCATTACTATTAGAAAAGTTTACTTTCATGTTGCTATTTGAGCACATTTTGTTTAGAGAACAAACTATAATTGCAAACAAAATGACAAGGATTAGAGATCGCACCTCAGATTATTTTTTCTCACAAGTTATTTACAACATGAGATTTTTACCATGTAACTTAGCTGCCATGATTGTGCCTAAGATTTCCCTCAATTTTGAATACTAAGTTACTAAGGTCTTATTTCCTATGGTGACATTTATTTGTTTATACAGGTCATCTGGCCACATAGTGGCCACTATCACTCAATTGAAGAAAACTTGTTTGAGTTTCATTCTTTTATGGGAAATAATGGCCTTAACATTGTTGATGTTGAGGTATATGTAATATAAATCCTTTATATTCTACACTCATTTATATTATAGTGTTTATCGTCTTTCATGTCATACACTCTGCATTCTATCTTCTTTTTTCAGAAAAGGAACTCAGTGTTGATGGTAAGCAATAGGTTTTGAAGAAATATGAGAAAACTAACACTAGAGCGACAAATGGAAAAAGAGAGAGAGAAAAGAAACATTCTAGTGATACCGTTAAAGCCAATATCCCACATAAGATGCACATAGAGACTGATGTTCAAGTCTTCATAGTTGGTGAATTCACCGACAATGACTTTGAAGTACAATGATAATGTTTTGTAGTGATGAAACAATGTTTTATGTGTAAATTGTAGTCGAGCCAATGTTAAGTTGGAAACTCATATTGTAATACCTGAAATTTCATATTATATCATTTATGTGGTTGAAATTATTTATAGTTGCACTTGATATTCTTTAGTACTTTAACTAACATATGTAATTTTGAATTTTCATGTTATATGAACTAGTGCACATTGTATGACATTTTTTTGTTTAATCTATGTTGATTAATAATGAACACATAATATCAATCTAAAACTATTAAATTAGTAGTTCATATTGATTAATAATGAACACAAAGAAAATGAATATACAACTAAATTAGTCGTTTATTATGATTATTAATGAAATTAAATGAAATGAATATAACTACTAAAGTAGTCGTTTATATAATGATATGAAAACTTACCAAAAAATATAATTGGACTACTACAATGATTTAATTTTCATTACAAATGGAACAACTAAATTTTGCATATATTACAATATTAGCTAACTAATTTTCAATATCTTTATTAACATGATAAATATTCAGTCATAATGTCTTGTGGTCATTAATGGTTTGAAACAATCACTAAAATTTGGCATTATTATGACTATTAGTAGAAAATTTATAGTATCTTATTAACAAAGACCAGCATTTCAATCATATTTCTCTGGGATAATTTGGTTTTCTCAGATTGATGCAAATTAGTAATATATTTTATTGTATATTTGGTCATTAATTGTGGTAATTAATGACTAAATCGATGACTAAATTAATGACCAAATTTATGACTAAATATACTAGTAAATGATAAATTGAGACAATCAATTAATGACTAAGCTAAAAATGATTAAAAGTTGGTCGCATTATAAGATACTGTAAATTAACTACCACTGGTCACCAACTGAAAAATGGTCATTTAGATGCAAATTTTTGTAATTGTTTTAGTAACTAATTGGCCATTTTGTACTAGTGTCTGATCTTATTCTATTTAGGAACTAGGTTTATAAATTTGACATCGTCATCTTCCACCTTGTTCTCTTGTATAGGTTTCTTATTTAAAACCTCATTTTTGCCTTAAAAGAAAACCCTTTGTGTACTACTTATAAGAACACATTCACTCAACAAATATTCCACCTTGTTCTCTTGTATAGATTTCTTATTTAAAATCTCACTGTTGTCTTGAAAGACATCCCTTTGTGTACAACTTCTCAACCCACATTCACTTAACAAATTTGAACATGTTAAAGATAAATTCATTACCTCAATGTTCGTAACATTTTATATTATATTTCCTCTTTTAAATTTAATATTTGTTTATTCTTCAATAGGCATTATATGCAAGTCCCATTCTCTTTTTTGTTTCATTAAATGCCTCTTTCCTTTATCTCCTTTAAGAAATTCTGTAATTTTTTCTTTCATTGGAACAATCTTTAAGGATCTTCTTTCTCCATATCCTATATTCACACATAATTCATTGATTTGAAAAACATGAGATTCTTAAATCGTTGTTGATATTTATATATTATTTTCCTTATGTTAATCCAAACATTCCAAGATATTCTTAAAAGATCTCTCATTAGCATTCTTTTCTTCTCTATGCATGATGCTCCACTCTAGCTCACAAATGTAAACTATAATACCCCCTGTAACTCTATTTATGATTTTAATTTTATGTTTTGTTGAAAAGTTCAGAAAAAAATGACATGTGATGAAGTATTATACTATTTAAAAAAATAACAAAAGAAAATGGTAATGAATGAAAACTTATGTTAGTGTACTCATCCTCTCAAGAAAATTTAATGGATAACATAATGGATTTGGTTATGTCTAGTGAGGAAGAAATAAAACAAATTAAATCTTCCTTTTGTTAGTTTCTTCTAAGAGAAAAAGAGAAGAAAGACAAAGTGACAATCCACAAAAATTTGATGGATGGAGATAAATGCTATGATATGGAATCTATAAATTCCAGTTCTATGGGAGATAAAAACATTTCTTGAGAAATTCGAGTGAGAGAGAAAGGCTAGCTGAACCCAAATTTTTTAGTAGTACATTACTAATGGTTAGAAAGGGAAAGCTATTTAAATAACTCATGTTGTGTTACAATTTCTCCTCATAGTATGGGGATACATCGGAGGTAAACCAATGATTTCTAGGTTCAAGGTTTGGGGTTGTCATGGAGGCCTATGAATATTTCTCTAAAGGATTCAGATAAAAGGGTTAAATTTTATAAAATTAGAAGTATTTGTAAAGAATATATTAGTCTAGAAGAAGTTGTTATTTGTACTAACTATGTATTTTGTAGGAAAAATTACTTTGTGTTAATATATGTATGACTAGGGGTACATATTCACGTGTAAAATAAAGGAATGGATTTGGAAGATGATTGGAAAAAAAATTCTAACTATGTGCATATACGAAAATCTTGTTTGTGTAAGAGAGAAGTTGGAAGTTTATATATTTAAGAGAAAATATTATATTGATAATGTTCTTTTGTAGGAAGTAACTATTGTGTATACTGGGGGTAATAATGCTATGTGTTGAAAATGTGATATGATAAACCACATTTCAAACAAGTAGACAGAAAGAGAGAGAAAGAGAAGAGAGAGAGAGAAAATTAGATATATACACAAATTATAAACACAGGAGAAAGAGAGAGAGGGAGAGAGAGGAGAGGAGAGAGGAAAATACCATATTTCCTTAGATGGACTATAGAAACTTACAGGTTATATGATAGAGATGTAGAAAGAAAACTATAGCGAATAGTCTAGGATTCTCTATCACATAGATCCATAGAAACTTTCCAGTCTAGATTATATTATAATTACATATAAAGAGAATAAATTATCTATTATCTATCATTACCAGAGATATGCTAAACCCATATCCATACATATAAATAAAAGGTAAAAAGATTCTATGAAACATTAACACTAATTCCATTACATTTCCAAATGGTCCACTAGGACTGTATATAGATTAAAGAGTTCTAAAAAATGATTTCATGTATATTGAGTAAAGAAAGAAAAGTATACTTTTCACATTGAAAAAAAGAACTTGCATTCTAATTTTGTATAATAATATGTTGAATCAAATAGTTTTAATGTTCATACATATAACTAAGTATATTCTCAAAAGAATGAAAGTAAATTGAATCCAAACCCTTGAAGGGCTTAGAAAATTAAGGAAAATATATTGTAATGCAAAGGATAAAAATCATCCTCATATTCAAACAAAAATAGAGATTATTCAAATATGACATAAAACCCTTTTCTTTTCATGGAGAGGAAATAATACACAGATTGTATGCGTATGTTTTACCTTTATACTTTTCTAAGAAAAACATAGTGAAGGCCACAACCTCTTATTTCATAAACAAATTTTACATGATACATCAATAAGCTAAGATAGTGGAAGCACCACTTGGATCGAGTCCAAACCTAATGGTAAAATTTTTTAATTTCCAAATGATACAATCTAACATGCAATAATAAGGGTATAATCCAAGCTAGAATAAACAAGAAAAAAAAGTATGAGGACTTGATGCCAGAATTGAATCCCCATTTTCTATCAACAACCCATAGAGACCAATTTACTTCACTTTTCCCTTATCAAAGATAATCTCAATACATGTGATAAAATGATGAAGCATGATGAGTCATGGAGATTAGAAATAAAAAAACTAAAGAAAATGCTATAGAGTATGAACATAACTAAATATTATACCTTAGAAAAGTGAAGCTAAGATGGTCGTCCACTACACTTGAACCCTGATCACAAGAAAAGGAATCCCCAAACTTGGTTAGGTTCCATAGATGGAAACCTGGAAGGGAACCATAATACCAAGTAACTTTCTTCTCAAATAAGAATTATAAAGAAGATAAATAGTTCGCTCACCCTGTCCAATGGTTGAGCAAAGTTTGGACAAATTCAATAAAAAACCAGGAATTTTGAAGTTGTGCTTTCCAAGCAATGTTCCAAAAGAACCCTAGATACAAAGGGGTTACTAACATAGAAATATAGACATCAAAAGTCATACCATTATTCGAAAAATGTAAGGGAGTCACATTTTTTGAACTGGCGAAGAACTATGTAGAAACTAAGGATGAAAATGCATAAAATTTTACCAAATAAATGTATATGGGGCAAGTATAAAAATAATAGTCTCGCTGCCCATGAAACTGATCTCATAGAAGTCCAGAAGAAAACCCTTGGGGTTTCAAATCAACTGATAAGTTGCAGATCAATTCCTTGAGAATTTTTGGAGAGAATGAGGGCTTATGGAAGGAGAGGGGGGTTGGTTACCCTAACCACCAATTACTCTATGTACACCATCCATGTAAACTATTAGACCTTCATCACAACTCATGTCGACAACTAGATGTTACTAAACTAGGTTACATACAGGTGAATGGACAACCCATACATGCAATGGTAGAATTTACCAATGACACATTACATTCCAAAAATTGTATTCATGAAATATATACTCTTAATTATAATACTATAGTGAGTACAAAATGAATATAGTTTAGGCCAAGGACATTCGAAAAGATGAAATGTATTCGCATATATTAGTAAGAGAAGTCAAGCAGCAAGGTTCTTGATAACCTAAGGCATGAGAATGTTTAATTAGAAAATCATGATATTTATATATATATACATATAGCACTTGAAATATGTGTATATGAGTTGAACATCAAATTCTTTAGCAATTGGAAAATATAAACCATGTGTATATAAAACGTAATGGTATTTAGCTAGATGAACACTTACAATATCAACTTTAAAGAAAATGGATTTAATTGATTGGGGATTATAAAGTTTAGGTTATTTAAGTTAAAACCTTTTTAGCTTTCTCTACTCTTTTCTTTTAGGCATCTGTAATTTTCTCACTTCTCGTCTTGAGAACTTTATCCCTACTTTTTTGAAATAACTCTACCCACACCTACAATTGTGGAGTTACCTTGACAACTTCTACCCAACCTTAGCAAGAAGTTGTTCTTCTTTCTCTGCTATATAATCTCAGCTACAAAGGATTTCTACCACACTCTTCTTTACTTGAGAACTTCAATTGTCCTTGGTTCCTCTATCACATATTTCTAATTTTAATTCTTTTCCAGAGTACCTTATTTGCTTCTACTTTTACCCACCTTTGCTTCTTTGCTCAAATTTTCTCCCATTTACTGCTTCAAGGTTCTTCTATTGAACTTTTATCACTCATAGGCACCATATATTCCTTATCATATTTCACATCTCACTTCCTATTCATGAAAAAAATATCTTTCATGCATAAATCCCCTATATCATGTCTTTTTCTTCCAAGTGAATACACTTCTACTATGATGCAACATATCCACTCTATCTATAATTTATGATCTTGATCTCAGATATTTTACTTTCAAATTAGACTAATACTATTTCTTGACTCTTGTTTCAAAAACATAATAAATACATTTACAAATGAAGCAAAAACTTTCACTTTCTCCTAATTTAGTTGTGCGAAACTCAATCGTTTGTTAGCTCTTTAACAATTGGATCTTATCTGGAAATTCCCATATGTCTACACTCTCACCAAGAGCTTAATGTTTAAGGCACATAAGTTAGTGCCCTTGTGGTTTAATTATTTTCCCTTCATGATTAATTGATCAAAAATCCTCCTTCCATGGGATCTGGGTCATAAATCCCAATATGCCTTCATTACTTTCCTTTAAAATGTAGATCACGGAAGATCCAGATATTTATCAAATATTTGGAGGATCAATGTTCTGAAAGGACGGATGCCACCATGCCTAGATTTCTTTAAAACAAAGATTTTTGTTTTTTATAAAACAAGGATTTTTGTTTTTTATAAAACAAGTGTAATATGCAACATTGATGTTTAATAACTGTCTCTTATGCAAAAAGTAATTACAAGATTACAAATCTTGGATCTCAATCAATGATTTAATACAAGTGTATCATAATAATTAATCATCTGTTATCCAACATATGAACATTATTTATATTTCTAAATTTAGGCTTCTGTGATCCATAATGAATTGAGAAAATTCTTTCGGTAGAAATCAGATAGTAGAATTTTTGGCGGATGTGTTTCGAACCAACCAGTGTGGTTCATCATTAGGACCAAATGGAGAGCCAACCAGTGTGGTTCATTAGGAGGACCATATGATGAATGACATTGGTTGGTTCTTCATCTAGTTCTGATGATGAACCACACTGGTTGGTTTGAAATGCATTGACCAAAAATTCTACTATCTGATTTCTATCGAAAGACTTTTCTGATTATTTATATTGTTAGAATTTAATGAATTTCATTGGAAATGGAAAATTGTTTTACAATAATGAAAAACCCACAATTCCTACATTAGAGTGCATACTTAATGTAGATTTTAAATTTTACAATTTTTAGAATGTTTGCACACCTTAGATGAAGGGAAAGTATGTATGAAACACGTGCTTCATTAAGGTAATGGATTGGAAAAATCATACTAGATTAGATATACCTTAGCCAATACAATTAGTAATGGTCAATTATGACCAAATAATGTTATGATATTTGTTGATGATCAACCCTATGAGAAATATGCTCACTAAATAATCAACAAAGTTTGATGTAAAAGTAGCCTTGGCGCATTAGAAATCATATGGACCAAAAATAATATATTATCTAGTTTGTTGTTGAATATTTATATGTTGTGTTTTTTAGTCAACCTCATCTCAAGGAGAGCCTTTGTGTGTATCACTTATCAATTTTGAGAATTATGGAAATATAGAAAATTTACAAGTTATATGTAGCATGGTCTATTTGGAAAGTCAATTTAATTTTTATTTTTTTAATCAAAATAAATGTTGGGTTGCAACATTTTTTTAATGTTTCTAAATAACTCCTACCTCTAGCTAAAGATGTCATTCTTATCCTCAAATTTCTAATGTTGAAATTTCTAAATTGAAATTTCCTTTATACCAAATTAATTCAAATTTATTTATTTACAAATATAATAAAGCCCTATATAAAAAAATATGTTAAAATAATAAATATTTAAAAGAAATGATACTAGGTTTACCTTGTCTAACTAGACAAACTAGTAATCCAAACCACACCCAAATCCTAAAATAATATAAACACAAATAAATATATTTTTCTTAGTCCTTGCATGCTTAGAAAATCACATTTTTAATTTGAGAAAAAATGAAAACGTAAAATTCCCACATTTTTAGTAATATGAACTTTGACGTGTGTGCATTCCCCTTACACAATTTATAACATATTTTCATTTTGAAATGAGTTAATAAAATATTCCATGACTATAGAGTTAAGAAAACAAAAATTTATAATTTATATAAATTTTATAAAAAAAATAAGTGATTTTTTAAAAATTAATTTCATTAAAATAAAATAATTTACATGTTTTTATATTAAGTTGATATATTAATAATTATAATTTTAGAAAATATCATTATATTAAAAATCAATTATTTTTATTAAAGTTTTTTTAAATATTTCTTAAGTGATTCATCGCTTTATAATATTAATTTCAACATTTAGTGGAATTTAACTAAACCAACCTTTTTTAAGTAACATATAGTGGACCCCTGGTTGTGGGTCGTTAAACACACATTAATGCGGATTAGCGTTGGCATTATGATTCTGGTGTGGCTCTATGGTACAGGTGTTGTACTTGATGGCAACTCACTCTTGTGGCTGATCTCAGTTCAGGCACTCAAAATCATGGAAATTAAGATATATGCAGGTAATCCTAGAAGAAGTTGCGGACCCGCATGTACGCAGACCAAGGAGTGCGTACATGTACGTAGGTGATACGTTCAGAAGGTGCGGACCCCAGTTTCACTCTCTCCAATGCATAAAAGCGTGTGCAAGTGGGAATCTTCATGAATGGTTCATGGTATTAGTCTGACAGTTTTTGATCAAATGGTTTTTGTCCATGGTATTGCATCCAAAAGTGTTGATCCCAAGTATTGGGTTCATGGTGGTATTGTGTTATTATGGTTTTGGACCATGGTATTGAGAAGGGCTTGCCTATAAAAAGGAAAGGAGATCTCTTGGCCACACACTTGTAAAATTTGAATATCTTAAGATCTGAAGTTTTGGGTGATTGGTTTTAAAAGCTAGATCTAAATCAAGGAGATAACTTAAGGTGTCGTGATCTCTCGGGCGCATGAACAGATTTGTGGATTTGACTGATTGTGGCACATTGGAGGTTTGTAAATTTGGCCCTAATCAGAAGTCTCCAGGCAATCCATAGGTGCAGTGCAGGGGTACGCAGCTCTGTAAAAGGCTCAGTGCGGGAGTACGCTACGAAGCCAAAGGTGCAGTGCGGGGTACGCAGTGCAGGAGAAGGAACAGTTTGGGGCGCACGCAGCACATAAAAGGGCAAAGTGCGAGGTACACAGGCGAGAAGAAGGCATAGTGCGGGTGTACACAGTAAGTCAGAAGTAAAGATG
>APFE031723606.1:2511-84657 GCA_000404065.3 Pinus taeda
CATAGGTATATATATATTGGACCCTATATTAGGTTGGACAGACCTACCTATGGTTTTCGGTCCATGGTATTGGACGCGATGGCATGTATAAATATGTATTGTAACATTGAAAGGAACATAATGAAAAATCAATTTGATAGTTCCGGTTTTGGGATCCAGGGGAAAATTTTTGTGTATATGTGTTTTATGTGTTATGCTCTCGCGTTGTTTATTTTCTATGTTTTAGAATTCGTATGCAGGTAATTTTTGTATGGGGTTAAACCCTACACCAACAAAATAGGGTAGAAACAATCAAGACCCCAAGGTTCTTTTAGAAATTAATCATACCAAGCCAATGCTAGGAAGAGTTTCCAATGGATTTTATTATAGTTTTATCTAAATCTGAAGGAAAGAGTGTCATTATGGTAGTGGTACATCAAATGACAAATTATTCCCATTTTTTCTCTCTTTCTCTTCCTTTTAAAGAAAGTACAATAGAAAAAGCATTCATAAAAACAATCCAAAAGCCACATGGAATATCAAAGATAATTGTAAGTGACAGAGATCCAATTTTCACTACAATTTTTTGGACTGAATTATTTTCTTGTTTGCGTACTCAATTGGCTCATGGCTCATCTTACCATCCTTAATCTGATGGTCAAACTGAGATTGTGAATAAAAGTTTAGAAGTTTATATATGTTGATTTTCATTTGATAAGTTGACACAATGGGTCAAATGGCTTCCCTAGGCAAAATAGTAGTACAATGTATCCTTTCATACTTCATCAAAAATGTCCCCATTTATGTAACTTTATAAACATCATTCTCCATCCATTATATCACCCCCTTAAAAGGGACTATAAAGGCTCAAGCAATAAATGACCATATAGAGCATCAACAAGATTTCTCAATCTATTGAAGAACAACTTGGTTGTAGCACAAAATATGATGAAACAACAAGCATATCAACATCACAGCGAAATGGATTTTGAAGTGTAGCATTGAGTATTTGTGTGACTACATCCATATATGCATGTCACTCTACAGCAAAAGGACAATAAATTAGCACCAAGGTCTTATGGCCCATATAAAGTGTTGTAGAGGATTGGAAGTATGCCTTACAAATTAAAGTATCCTCCGTCTTCACATGCACACCCAGTCTTCCTTCTTTCTTGCTTAAAGAAGGTAATCAATGACAAGATCCTTGTCCAAACTATTTTACTAGAAATTAATGCAGGAAAAATCATACTAGAACCAAAACAAATCCTAGAAACATGGATTGAGTAACTAAGAAATGGAGAAATTATTAAGTCTCTCATCAAATGGAAGAACCTACCAACAAAAGAAGTGACATAGGAAGTTTTGGAAAACGTAACTATGTTCAGTCTTCATTATTGTACTTAAGTCATCATGTAATTTACTTGTCAAAACAATAAAGAAAATAATTTTTATTAGTATTATTGTGACTTATTAAAGCATGAGTTCCATGCTTGGGTCACCTTGTTTTAGGTCAACATCCCCATTGAGAACTTCTACGATTTATTTGAAGCCAATAGAGTTATTGTACTTTTGAAGAGACCCTTCTTGGGCTTTTGACTCATGTAAAAAGGTTAAGTATTGAGTCAAATATGATTTATGTATCCTCCACACCATGTCGGCCTAGAAGAAGATCAAGTCAGCCTAAGGACCCTATTCGAACTCACATGGATCCTATAAATACAAGCTCATTGAATTCATTTGGAGCATCATTCACACATTCAAGTTCAATATCTCTTGTAGTTGGGATAAATTGAGAAGTTCTCTTGTAGTTGGGAAGAAGTGTGAAGTCTATTGCTGGGAAGCCGAAGTAAATGAGAGTTTGGGGAAGTCTAAGTATAAAGGAAAAATAGAAACTTTGGTGCCTCTCTCTCTCTCTGTTTCGTGTCCTATATTGGGAGATTGAAGTCTTCCAAGTTTCTCTATTGCCAGAAATTGTCAGTTGTCAGAAACAATCAGTTGTCGGAAGTTGTTGCCTAGTCGAAGTCGCTGGACAGGGGTCGAAATTCTAGGAGGTTGAATTGGTGTGGAGGGAATGTCTTGTCTTGGTCTAGGGTGAAGAGTCTCAAAGAATATTATTAAAAGGAAGAATTTATTGACTAGGTTTTCCCCTCGAGGGGGGTTTTTCCCTAAAATAGTGCCTATATATGGTGTCTATTGTTTTATGTGATGTTGCTTCGGTAATTTATTGATGAACTAAAAGAAAGAATATATAAAGAATTGTAATAATAAGAAACCTCACAAGTAATTACCAATAATAATAAAATAATTCTGCCTTTCTTATTTTCTAACATGGTATCAAAGCTTTGGTGAAGAAGGAAGTAAAAGGAAGTCTCAAGCACTTGATCAAGGAACCATTCAAAAGGACTATCTCAGGGAAGGAGTCTACTATATTCTAAGAAGATGTCTAACACAATCAAGGGAGAGAACAAACTTGAAGGGGCCTCTAACTATAGGTCCTGGAAGAAGAAGTTTGACCTAATCCTTGAAAAGAACAAGATACTGGACTTGGTCAAAGGAAAAGTAAAGAAGCCTACAGAGGATTCCAGTAATTCCATGATTTCCATCCTCTTAGGGTGCATTTGTTGCAGGTCTTAATAGTTGGAAGGAAGCTCCCACTTTTGAAGAACTATAGACTGCTTGCAGTCAGGAACAATTAAGAATCTCATTAGTTTCCAATCCTGAAGGAGTATTAAATGCCTACATTTCTCAACATAAAGGAAGAAACTGAGGACCAAGGAATAAGAATAGAGATAGAGATCATGCTAACTTTGCTAAGGAAGGAGACTCAAAGAAAGCTAAGGCCGAAGAATCTGATATTAGGGACTTACACTACTAAGTCTTTTGCATATAACCTTAGATATAGTGTTTTAAGTATTTTAGAATTTACAGAATTTTAACATATTTTGGAAAAGACATTTTTATTGTTTGTATAAGTTTGTAGGTATCCCTCAAGCTTTGGAGGGAGCCCTTGAAAACTCCAAAAGATAAGTATCTCATTTCCTTTCAGTTCTTGGGTTCATGTATTTATTTAGTTTTGATTATATTAAATACTAAGCTCTATTCTCCCTCTATTGTCTTGATTAGGAAAAACATCTACAAGGAATATGAAGGAGGATCTCTCAAGACAAGGTTGGTCAAGGAACAAAGGTATGCTTTAAAAACATTGATTTCTTTATATTGAAAGGATTATTCATTTGACAATCTATTATTAACATTGTTATGTCTAGCTACATCGAACCATGATTCTTGTTTTGGGTGATTCATCTCTTGACAAATCTACCCACCCCACTCATATTCTTAACTAATCTTGTAGAACCCTAGATAGGTTCTGAAAAACCCTAACCAAAGGGTATGCTATTGTGAATGTCTAAAACCCTAAACTGATTAGAGATATTGTGAAATGCTATTTGAGGTTTTATTGATGATGTCATGTTTGGGATTTTGGTATGGTCAGGAAAACCTAACTTGTTAAGGTTGAATGATAAGGTCTAAAATCCTGAACCTTTGAAGCTTTTGGTAATATTGGGTTTGATATGTTTCTACATTGAAACCCTAACTCATTAGGGTTTATTGGAATGTGTGAGAAAGACCCTTAAATGTCTTAGAAATGTTTTCCTTGGTACGGGTGTGTTTGTCTGATCAAACCCTAGTCTAATCAAGTTTGTATGTCTAACTCTCATTTGATATTTTCTGTGAAGTTGAGGTTGACTAACACATGATATGAAATGTATTTGCATGATGATGAAATCTACGCATGTATAGATATGGCGTTTTGGTTGAAACCCTAGCTTGGTCTAGGTCATATATATTAATGTTATCAGACATATGATATGTTTTGTATGATATGAATTACTAGATATGTGTGTTGACCTATTTATTGATGGTCATACGTCTTAGGATTTAATGGAAGTCCTTCTGAGATTCTACGACGGTGATATTTGGAAATATATGGTTTTTCAGTGAAACCCTAGTAGTAGTTACATTTTCTAGTATGTGTAATATAACAATCTGATATCTACTTATGTAATGATTATTGAGATTGTGAAAATGGAATTCTAGGGTTTTAGAGTTGAGCCTTAGTAGAAGTAGAAATCCCTGATGTATGATCACTATATGATAATTGGAGATTTGTAAGATTGTTGAAATCAAAGTTTTTGGTTGGGATTGATGGTTGATCAAAAATCTAGGGTTTGCAAATAACCCTAGTGGAAGTTGGTCATGTTAGTGACTAAGCTGTGATTAGTTTTGATCAATTCCTTTGTATGAAATCAAGGATTTGTATGAAACCCTAGTGAGAAGTCTAACATATGAATTTTGAAAGGTTTTTGGATGCTTTATATTTGTCTGAGTTATTTCTAGGATTTGCTATATGTTATAGTAAGGTTTGTCATACCTTTGGAAGAAACATTGAAACTCTAGATAGAATGAAAGTTGCTATGAAAGAGTTTAGGGCTTATGAAAAAGTCCCTAGCAGGATGTTGAAGAGTATATGACTTTTGTTTGTAATTAAATATGGGTATTTGATATGTATAAAGTTGAAATGCTTTAGTGATTCTGATATCACTATCTTCATCCTTTTATAAACTTGGTTGTACTTGCTATCTAAGTTGTGTAGGTACACTATATTTAATATGGTGAAGATGCTCGTTGATGTGATAAGTATGATGATGATAACTCTAATGAAATGGTTGGAAGCCACAAAAGATTCTTCGATGACGAAAAGAAAAAAGTTGATCTCTTGGAGGAAATCTACATAGAAGATATCTCCCTAAGATTAAGAGGGATTTTGGATGAAGAGATGCTTCCTGGTTGAGAGGGAAGGCATAGCTTGGTTTTGTTTAAAGAATTTTGGAGGATTTGTTGTTGCATGAGAAGTGGGAAGGCATATGATTAAGGAATCTTCTGTCAAAGATTCGGTTGATAGTCCTACTATGAAAACTTGAGAAGCAACATCAAGTTGTCTAGAAGACCCTGGAGGTTTTTATTTCATTATGTACATGTGAAAGTTTATTATTGATTACGGTTGTATAGGTGAATCTCTGGAAGGTGTTGATAGCATGTTAGTTACGAATCAGTTTGATTGGGAGAGATTGGTCATCCTTGATCTGCTATATCAAGGGGTGTTGAGGCTTTCTGAGTGAAGCATTGTCTGGGAAGACATATGGTCGACACTTTTTGTTGATGTCTGTGTCCGAAGTTGGAAATTTGGTGTTGGTTATTGAGCTTTGTTTTGGATACACACCTAGATTTTTGGGTTGGTGGTTAGCAAGTAAGCCCGATGGTACCTATAGGGGCTAAAAGCTTGAGTCCATCTTATTCCCACATGGATAGATTTCCCTAGTTAGGAATCTGGTCCATGGCATTGTGATGCCTAAAGTGCTTCATGGTTCATATAGTTTGAGATCTTCCATTGTATTTGTACATTACAAATACCTACCTAGTTAAGAAGGGGCGTTGGAAATGTAACTATGTTCGGTCTTCATTAATGTACTTGAGTCATTATGTGATGTACTTGTCAAAAGAATAAAGAAAATAATTTTTATTATTATTATTGTGACTTATTAAAGCATGGGTTTCATGCTTGGATCACCTTGTTTTAGGTCAAATTCCCCATTAAGGAATTATAGGATTTATTCTGAGTCAATAGAGTTATTGTACTTTTAAAGAGACCCTTCTTGGGCTTTTGAATCATGTAAAAAGGTTAAGTATTGAGTCAAATATGATTTATGTATCCTCCACACCATGTTGGCCTAGAAGACGATTAAGTCGGCCTAGGGACCCTATTCGACTTCACATGGACTCTATAAATACAAGCTCATCAAATTCAATCGGAGCATCATTTACACATTCAAGTTCGATATCTCTTGTAGCTAGGAAAAAGTGTGAAGTTCTTTTGTAGCTAGGAAGAAGTGTGAAGTTTGTTGTCGGGAAGCCGAAGTGAATGCGAATTTGGGGAAGTCTAAGGAGAAAGGAAAAATCAAAATTTTGGTGACTCTCTCTCTGTTTCGTGTCCTGCATTGGGAGATTGAAGTCTTCCAAGTTTCTTTATTACCAGAAGTTATCAGTTGTCGAAAGTTGCTGACTAGTCGAAGTTGTTGTAAAGGGGTCGAAATTCTGGGAGGCTAACTTGATGTGGAGGGAAGGTCTTGTCTTGGTCTAGGGTGAAGAGTCTCAAAAAATACTATTGAAAGGAAGAATTTCTTGACTGGGTTTTCCCCTCGAGGGGGGGTTTTACCCTGGTATAATGCCTACATCTGGTGTCTATTTTTTTTATGTGTTGTTGCTTTGGTAATTTCTTGATGAACTAAATGAAAGAAGATATAAAGAATCATAATAATAAGAAACATCACAAGTAATTATCAAGAATAATTAAATATTTCTACCTTTCTTATTTTCTAACAGGAAGATGAGTTGTTCATGGCGAGTGTTGACAACAACACTGATTTGAAAGGAAGGGGCATTTTAAGCCCTATATGTATCTCTTGCCAACCCTAGGACCCCATATTAAGCCCTAGATATTGAATCATTGCAATTTAACTGTTATATTGTGATGAAGGCTAGAACCTTTCATGATACACACACATACACACACAAAGGAGATCTATCTTTAAGATCATCAAATCTTGTCTTCTACATTGTGTTCATTATAAAAGGAGGTTTCCCCCTCGAACAAAATTGTAATTGTTTGTTTCTTATCATTTTAATGGAGTCAAGATCATAACACTTGATTTATACATCCTTATTTACCCATGTCAGTCAATATGGGCTAAGATTAAGATGATCATGCGCCTCTAATCCAAGTTTGCTAACCGAATCTACCACTATGAGATTAGTCTGTGAACCTCAATCAAATAGGACATTTATCCTAGTCTTTTTGACTTGAATCCTAACATGGAAGCGTTTGGTCATCCCCTTCTCTTCCTAGTGAACAACGTAAACTTTAAAACAGGAACTGATACAATTACCCGTTTTTTTGAAGTAGAAAAAAAATCAACTGATTTTGAAAGTTTTGATTCATAAGACATATTTATATTTTTTAGCATGGTTTTTGACATTTTAAATTTTTTTATGTACATTATTTTTTAGAATGTTAGTGATTTGTAGGTTGATTTTAAAAAGTGGTGATGTTGCATCAAACCCTTTTTTTAAAAGACTTATTTTTTTACTTTAAATTTTCTAATGCATTAAATGTGAATAATTATTTTCTAAATTTAACAATTTTTGTAGTCTTCATATATATATATATATATATATATATATATATATATATATTAATATATATATATATTATTTATTTTTTTCTGTAGTGAGATATTTATTTTTGCATAGTTAAAAAAAAGGTCGATATTTTAAGATTTCGATAGTCTACATATTTATATATCGTTAATAATTTTCTATGGCAACATCAAATAATTGTTCTAAGAAATAATAATTTTTAACAATTACATAAAAATAAATATTTTAAGCATAAATAACAAAAAAATTATACATTTTGATAATTTTTTGCTGAATGATATGTCAAAATCAAAATTTTTATAAGAAAAATTTAACAAAAAATGGTTAAATAATAGTTTTTTTTATGAATTTCATGTCAAAAAATAATAATAATCACAGTTTTTTTCAAAAAATAATGATTCACATAAAAATTAAAACGAAAATCACATAATACAAATATTGAACATATAACCACATTAACTGAATACTTATTTTTCTCATAAAATATCAAAGTCAAAACATTACAAGTATAACTAATTAATAATTACAAAAAATGAGCTTGATTTCCAAGCATAACTTAAATTTAATCAATAATATCACGTAATCCATACTCTTCATTTTCTAGAGTTTCTTTATCATCTTCTTCCACAACATTTTCTGCTTCAGTTTACTCATTCTTTTCTTTTTATGGATCTTTGATGTCTGTGAATCTCCCAATGTATGTCTTTCCAATCATTCCATCTAATGGTGGTTGAGGTTCCTTTGCCTTTTTTGCCACACATGATTCATTAAAATCCTCTTTCTTCAACCCAATTTCTTGCATTGCATCCGGAAGAAATTAAAGAGCATTAATTCTTTGCTGAATAAATTTGCATTGTACTAGGTCTTTTTCAACGGCAATGCAATTTCTTCCTTTTTGTAGACAACATGCTAGTGTTGTACCTAATTATCAAGCACAAAAGAAATAATGAAGTAAATTAGTATAATCACAAATAAATTAGAAAAGAAGATATTGAAATTCAATTTTATATAATCAAACTTACCTGAGCCTGAGAATAAATCCATAACCTAATCTCCTTCATTTGAACATAAGTCTATAAGATAGTTAATCAATGACTGTGGTTTTTGATAAATGTTAATTATCTCTCATTTTGTTTTTTTATCTTCATATGCTAGTTTTGTTACAACAGCGTCATAAACCAGTACTTGGCAATGACTCTTTCCATCTACCTGATTAAGAAGTATAGACTTATAGCTATCATCTTTTGTCCAACTTTTAACATGGATGAACTCACAATCGCTTATAATTGGTTGATCTTCACGGTTAATAAGATTTGACTTTTGCCTGTAACATGAAATAGTGAAAGTTCAATTAACTTGTACATAAATGAATTTTTTAACATTGATCAAACATACAATTTCAACATCTTACCATGTAAGTTGCATCCTTGAGTTTGCTTTCCCCTTGAAGTTTGTCAATAATATTGCCAATTGTGTCTGAATGAAATGTCACAAATCTCCATAATGGTGATGATATGACTTCTACAAATCTGCAACCACATTACTAAAACCTTGATAAGTATAAGGGTCACTATCATAGTGAATGTTTGGGATATTGAAACCATGGGGAATATTTGCAATAACTAGGAAATAATCCCTTTTAGGTATGAGTTTAGCAATGTCTTCAAAATCACCTTGTATTATTTGATATTGAATAGTGTCAAGCCCATTCCAAATGAAATGAGTAATAATTGGATCAAGTTAAACATTACTAAGACATTGTTTTCTCAGTCTTTCGATCTTAATTTTTTCAATAAATTTTCTAGAACTATCTTGTGCTACATTTGCATCGGTCTTCATTTTTAATAAAATAAACAAATATATGTATAAGTTATAAAATAAAAATAGTATACAGATGAATAAAAATAAATATATAAATCCACATACATTTTTAAATGCAAGATAAAAATATTTTAGTGTTGATGTAGAACTTGAATCTAGGTAGTTGCGTACAACATCATCTCAATTATCTTCATTCAACAATTTAACCATTTGTTCTTCTATTTTCATGTAAACCTTATAATTGAATAGATAAAGTAAAAAAAAGTTAATATAATGATATGTATAACAAATACTACCAACAACAATATGTTATATTTAAAACAAAATTATAATCTAGAAATAAATAAAAATAATTCAAGAAACTTACTTTTGAAATTCTTCACAAATTTCGTCCAATGATAATTCCCCTGACTTCACACGAAATAATATTGTTTTGACGCCCACAACCAGGAATTCCACGACCAAGCACACCACGCCCACTGTTGACATAGTGGTTCGTTGCTTGCCATAGGGCTGTCGAGTAATCCTGGCTCATGTCAATTTTTAATTTCTAAAAAGAATCTAAATTTCGTTTTAAAAGTTACATTTTTTTACTAGAATGTGTTTTTGTCTGGTATTTTGCGCGAAGATAACAACCCAACTGACACATAACTACTAGTAAACATATAGGAGTTTAAGACTTGCACTCAGCAAAAGGGAAACTAATTTTTCAAATGCGATAATCTTTCATTGAATGTGTTGTCAATAACAATGTAGTTGCTTCACAAAATCGCTCCAAGTCTTTTAACGAACCTCGAAAATCCTTGATGTGATGTAAGAAATAGCGATAATAAAATTTATGATATAGCGGAAATTACGGAATTTTTTTACCTCATGGTGAATGTGGTTTTATTTTTTTTAAATAAAAACTTAACATATAAATCATGTTATGGCAATATAGTAATTTATGATATAGAGGAAATTATAGAATTGTTTTACTACATGGTGAAAGTGGTATTAATTTTTTCTTTAGAAAAACTTAACATATAAATTGTGTTATGGGGTTATAGCAATTTATGATATAGTGGAAATTACATAATTGTTTTACCGCATGGCGAATGTGGTATTAATTTTTTTTATTATAAAAACTAAACATATAAATTGTGTTATGATGATATAGTAATTTATTTTAAAAGTGTGATAGAAGATATAATAAAAATTATATATATATATATATATATATAATAAATTAAAATATATATATATATTCAATTGTCTAGTAAATGCTATATAGTTTAAGTAAAAGATTAATTTAGGTAAAAGATTTAGTTTAAAATTTTAATTCAAATATTTAGTTTAAAAATTTAATTTCATGAGAAAATTTTAGTTAAAATTTTTCAATAAATTGTAGAAGAAAATTTTGGAGAGAAATACTTGAAATGAAATTTTTGGAGGGAAAATTTTCGGCAAAAAATTTTAGAGAGAAATTTTCATTCTGTAAGCTATATATTATCATTAGGAGAGAGTGCATTTATATCAATCAACCTCTTGTATTTGAAAGCCGTGGATTCTTCTGATAGTGAAGTTTCGCTTTGTGAAGCATCAACATCTTCGTGGCATAACAAATCTATTCATATTGATGAATATAACGAAAATTATTTCACTGTGACTAGAGAGTCAAATATTCCACTTTGTCCTAATCCTAAGGACTATGAGAGCAGCATTGATGAAGGGCAGGATGAAAATTTTCAAATAAATAAAGAGGCACGGTTTCCACTTAGTCCTAATCTTATGGACTATGAAAGCAGCAGTGATGAAGAACATGATGAAAAATTTCAAATAAATAGAGTCACGATTTCCACTTAGGCCTAATCCTATGGACTATGAAATCAGCGACGATAAAGGCTAGGATGAAGAATTTCCAATAAATCAAGAGTCACAATTTCCATTTAGTCCTAATCCTATGGACTATGACAGCAGTGGTGATGAAGGCCAGAATGAAAAAATTCCAATAAATCTAGAGCCACAATTTCCACTTAGTCCTAATCCTATGGACTATGAAAGCAGCAGTGATGAAGACCAGAATGAAGAATTTCCAATAAATCGAGAGTCACAATTTCCACTTAGTCCTAATCCTATGGACAATGAGAGTAGAAGTGATGAAGGCCAGGATGAAGAACTTCCAATAAATCGATTCACATTTTCCACTTAGTCCTAATCGTAAGGACTATGAGAGCAGCAGTGATGAAGGTCAGGATAAATAATTTCCAATAAATCGAGTCACATTTTCCACTTAACCCTAATCCTAAGGACTATGAGAGCAGTAGCGACGAAGGGTGGGATGATGCATTTTTGGTAAATAGAGTCACATTTTCCACCTAGTCCTAATCCTAAGGACTATGGGAGCAGTAGTGACGAGGCAGAATGAAGAATTTCCAGTAAATAGAGAGTCACATTTTCCACTTAGTCATAACCCTAAGGACTATGAGAGCAGCAGTGACGAAGGGTAGGATGAATCACTTAGTCCTAATCATAAGGACTATGAGAGCAGCAGTGACGAAGGTTGGGATGAATAATTTCTAGTAAGTAAAGGGTCACATTTTCCACGTAGTCCTAATCCTATGGGTTATGAGAGTAGCACTGACAATGCACATGATGAAGAATATCCAATAATCAGAGTCAAATTTTCCATTTAGTCCCAATTCTAAGGACTATGAGGATAACATTGATGAAGGGCAAGATGAAGAATATCCTCCAAATCAGTGTTTCAAAAGCACAGAGGATCATATTGAGGATAATATTCCTCCTAATGATGATGAAAATGCTTATACAAATGATGATTCAATGATGGAGACGTTGCCAACAAATATTGTATCGAGGAGTAGAAGCAAACATGTTCGTATCAATCCAAGATGTTCTAGTTATACAACGGTTAGAATAGAATACCTCACAAGAAGTTATATCAATGCTCTCATTTCAAGTGAATGTTGTCAAAAGGATTGCTTGAAACATATGGATTTCAAGTTGTCATTGGAGAAAAGGAAGAGATATTTGTCAATGAATAAAAGCATGCAAAATTCATATTTAGTGGGGAGCATGAAATCTACATTGTTAGAGTATGATTATCATATTGGGTCTTTATTTATCTGTAGAAAGGTTTTCAAAATGTTTCATTCAATGGGTAATTCTCATCTATCAAGAATCCAAGAAAATTTGCGAAACGATCCTACATTTTATTGAGAGGTTCGTCATAAACGACAGTTTGGTCCGTTATCAAATACTGCAATGTCATGCATGAAAGACTTATTTTCAAAGCATGGAGAGTGTAAGTCGAATAGAGAGACAATACATATTCCAAATAATTTCTCAAGACGAGAAATCTATAACTTATACAAAGAATATGCGGAGGGTGTTGAAGGAAATAGTCGATTGATTACATATCAATATTTTGTGAAGATATGGAAGAAATAATTCAACAATGTTTGTATTCGTAAGAAGACAAAGATGGGGGTTTGTAGTACATGTGTTTCTCTTATATCAAAAAGGGATAAATGTGAAGGGGAAGAAAGAGGTAAGCATTCATAACATTAATTTTTAAAATTGTATAGTCATCAACTATGAAAACATATTTATTAATGTCTTTCTTTTATGTTGTGTAGATTCCATTGTCAAAGCGCTTCAAGAGCATCACGGACAACAAACAAGTGAAAGGAAAAAGTTGCACAAACATATAAAGAAGTGTCATGATAATCCAAATAAATATTTGGGTTTGATAATTGATGGTATGGACCAGAAGAAAACACTTCTACCACATTTTGTTCGCACACCCAAAACGTTATAGGAGAAAAATTTTATTCATTATCACTTGGTCGGTTGTATGGTCTTCAATGGGAAAATGTTGTCAAGGGTATACTTCACAACTACAATTATTCATAATGATGCAAATCTAACAATAACCATAATTCATGATGTGCTTTCTCATTGATCTAGTAATCTTCCTGAAGTTTTGTATCTCCAATTGGACAACACTTGTCGCGAAAACAAAAATCAGATTTTTTTTGGATATCTAAACATGTTTGTTGAATTGAGAATTTTTCAGAAGGTAAAGGTTAGTTTCTTTCTTGTTGAGCAAATTGATGACCATATTAATCAAATGTTCAGTGTTTTTTAAGTCACATTGAGGACGAAAGATGTTGGGAGCTTGCAATAATAAATTGAATGTATTAAGAAATCATACATGCCAGAGCCTATTTTTCATGTGTTGGAAGAAATTGTTGACATGCGAAGAATTTTTTTGGGATCGTATGGTGAGGAGAAATGCATTGAACAACTTAATGACATTAGCTTCCAACATCAATTTCGTATCAAAAAAATTGATGGGAAAACATTAATATGGGGCAAGAAGTATTCAACTACTGCAGAATGGGCATTGTCATCAGGTTTGGCATTTTTGAAGTTCATTCTAAATCATCCAATATTTGCGTCAAATATATTGTTATTACAATCAGTTGCTGAAGTTCATAATGCACGCAGGCAGAATAGAGATATATATTATTGTGATTCTGATGCAGGCGAAACCCACATAAACCAGGATCTTCCAATACATCTCAAAACTCATACATAACTTTCATTCAAACTTCCCAAACTTCATCCAATAAACATCGTTACTTATCTCCATTATATAGGATTTTTATTTCTGCAATTTTAAAATCCCAATTGTGATAAAAATATGTGTGCAGTGGCAAACTCACACTCGATAAAATACCAAACAGTCAGCCTCATTCGATTCGATGTATTCACAACCAATTTATATGAAGCATGTATTCAATTTAAAATCTAGTTTCAAAAGTATTCCACCACTTAATGAATCGAACCCACAATTCTGAAAACACACAGTTTACATTAACAAATGCACATAATTACTTACAACGTTTCTTTGTGGCCAGATCTTCAATGTTCATGGCCCTTACAATTTGCTAGAGGACTTACAACCTTGGCTGCCCAATCTATTCTCTACCACACTCTCTCACACTTTCTCTAATTTTTCAATGCCTTTGAGGCTACATAATTTATAAAACTTAACATGATCTAGAATCACTCAACTAAAAGCTCTAAGATTCTACATGCAATGCATACATATGGCAAAAAGCATCTCCTCAGCTTTATTCCATCTTTTTCTCTGTTCTAAAATAGAAAAGATTTCCTTATCAATTAATGGTCCACATCCATTCCTTTTATGCCTAAAAGCTCTCCTAATTTATTTATTTATTTTGAGAATATCTAATTAATCACACTTAAAAGCCTAAAGATTAAACTGACTTGTAATTTAGGAAACTAATTCCACAAATGCATGAGCCCCTATGTCTATTATTTACAATAATTTCCCTTTGGATTGAATGCTCCCGCATCAGACTCCCAAGGTAGAAAAAAATTCATGATCTCCTGATCACGTGTTCAGATCTATGTTTGCCTGGATCCCATATCTTGTGTTGCAACTTTCCATTTGTCGTTGCTTCTGTCTGTTGTTCTTCTCCAGGTCTCCACACTTTATGTTGCATCGCTCCACTAGTTGCACTCTCGCAATCTTATGTTGTCTTCCTTTTGCTGCTTCTCCTTTGTTTAACTGCTGTTGGTCTCTTCCGGAATTCCTTCATCATCATCTGCTTCATCAGTTCAATTTCTTTGTCTAACAGATTTTCCCCAGCATCTTCAATAAAACCTGTACTCAAAAAACAATTGTTAGAATAAAAATCATAAGGCATCAGTGCCTTACTTCCTTCTGCTATCAATGTTGTCTCAGCTGTCATCATAAATGTCGCCCCACATGTTGCTCTAGCTGTCACTATGGATGTTGCCGCCGCTGTCGCCATAGATGTTGCTACCTCCCAAACTTCTTGTCCCTCTGCAACATGCTTTGGCTCATCACCTGCAATTTCATCTGCAACTTTTTCTTCTAGTTCAGATGTCTCCAGCAAATATTTCATCACATAAGTCCTCTGTCTCTCCAACTCTCTTCTCTGGAGATCTAGTTTTCTATACAATTCAACAACTTCATTAGGAGTAGAACTTGGAAACTTCACATAATTTTCTATACCTTCAACAACTTTTGAGCAATCATCAGCTGGTCCAACATTCTGATTAGACTCCTTCGTCTTCATTTTCTCATCATCGATCTGAACAGCCTTCAGATTCAACTCTTCTTGGACAAATTCTAAAGCTTGTTCATCTCCCTGTTCTATACCTGCAAACATGCACATCTCATTAGTTTTTAAATCACAAGATTTTTCAGTCTTGACTGCTTCCTTCAGCACCCCTGTTAACTGCATGCTTATCTGTAAATCTCTTTTCTGTTGTAGCCTCTGCCACTTCACTCTCTTCCTCATCAGCAAACCATGTCTCTGGTCTTTCACATTTTCCCGTAACAACTCCATCAATAGCTCAAGATGAACTGTTATCTCAGCTTTCTCTTTCTCATACTCTTCCTGAGTTCACTGTTGTCTTATGCCATTCGCCTTGGCATATTTCTCCTTCTTTCTTCTGTGGCCTCTTTCTGAACCTCTGCTCTCTCCTTTATGACTTTCAGTAGTCATCTCCTTCGCCATAAGTTCTTCACCTATGAGTTGCATGAAGCTTCTACCACAGCAAACTCTCTTGCTGCCACTTACCTCACCAATCCTTCCCTCTGGATCTGGTCTTTTGGTAATCATTGGTCCTCTGCTGGAACCTTTCGAGCATCCTCTACTGCTCCTGTAGGCTTCTCTCATCTGCAACTTTATTCAACCTCTGTTGAATCTTTAGGTTCTGCCACATTCACTTAGAATCCCTTGATGGACTCCTTGATCACTGCACTCTTTGCTACAATATTCGTCAGTTCCAAAAATCACATGCAATTAACTTAACAAAAAAAACACTTGAACCTTCAAAAAGAGCTATTCCTACTCTGATACCACCTGATGCAGGCGAAACCCGCATAAACCAGAATCTTCCAATACATCTCAAAACTCATACATAAATTTCATTCAAACTTCCCAAACTTCATCCAATAAACATCGTTACTTATCTCCATTACATAGGATTTTTATTTCTGCAATTTTAAAATCCCAATTGTGATAAAAATATGTGTGCACTAGCAAACTCACACTCGATATAATACCAAACAGTCAACCTCATTCGATTCGATGTATTCACAACCAATTTATACGAAGCATGTATTCAATTTAAAATCTAGTTTCAAAAGTATTCCACCACTTAATGAATCGAACCCACAATTCTGAAAACACACAGTTTACATTAACAAATGCACATAATTACTTACAACTTTTCTTTGTGGCCAGATCTTCAATGTTCATGGCCCTTACAATTTGCTAGAGGACTTACAACCTTGGCTGCCCAATCTATTCTCTACCACACTCTCTCACACTCTCTCTAATTTTTCAATGCCTTTGAGGCTACATAATTTATAAAACTTAGCATGATCTAGAATCATTCAACTAAAAGCTCTAAGATTCTACATGCAATGCATACATATGGCAAAAAGCATCTCCTCAGCTTTATTCCATCTTTTTCCCTGTTCTAAAATAGAAAAGCTTTCCTTATCAATTAATGGTCCACATCCATTCCTTTTATGCCTAAAAGCTCTCCTAATTTATTTATTTATTTTGAGAATATCTAATTAATCACACTTAAAAGCCTAAAGATTAAACTGACTTGTAATTTAGGAAACTAATTCCACAAATGCATGAGCCCCTATGTCTATTATTTACAATAACTTCTCTTTGGGCTGAATGTTCCCGCATCAGATTTCCTGGAAGAAATTAAAAAATGTATTAGATATACATACGAGTACTTTGATATTGTTGATTCAGTTTGGTGGAAGTCTTTTTTCAATAATCAAAGTAATATCATTTCAAAAACAACAAATGAAGATATACCTTTGAAAACTCCATTTATTTGGCCACAAATATTTCAAATGAACATGAAGAAAGAAACATTGTTGAACAACAACAATCTCAAGGTATTATTAATTTTTCACAGGTAGAGGAAAGAGAAATGTATATCAGTTCCAGAAGATCACGTGCACAACGTGAAGCCATGGAATACTTTTGCAAGGGTTCAATACAAGATATTAAGGAGGGTTGCAAGATTGCAATGCTAGCAAATGGAGATGCTAACGGTTATCCATTATGGGTTGCTAAGGTTGTATAGGTCATTACAGAAAATGAAAATGTTGCAAGTGTTGAAGTACATTGGTATGCACAAATACACACCCATTCAATGGTGTGTACAAGCCAGAGATGGTAGTTGATAAAAAAAATGGCGAAAAAAAAAAAGAAAAAAGGTACAAATATAAATCGTCGCCACACAGACCTCTTAAAATTAGAGGATGTTGACATACTTGTTTATGACTTCAATTTAACAATGAGAAGAGCTTTTCGCTTGAGGACAATAGAGATTCTGAAGAGGAGGTTACCAGAAGAAACAGTGTTGAGATGGACGTCTGTTGAACCCAACCATAGATCTAGAAGAATTTTGAAACCTGAAATGGTGGGCATGCATGTGGACTCAAATGGGGCACTAGTTGATGAAAAAGAAGAATATGGAACATCTTCATCTGCATCCAGTCATTTATCTAAAGATGTGAATTTTGATTGTGTGCAAGAAAGTATGAGTGATTTTGAATAATTGTTAAGACAGCTTATATAACTGATGTTTGCATTGTATCTTGAAATAATAAAATCTGATTTCCATATGATGAGTTATGAGTCATTTTTATGTTTGTTGGATTATATGTTTTAATTATGATGAGTTTTATTGTTTAGAATATCCACAATGCAACAATAACTTAGAGATATAATTTATGTTTCATTCAATCTACAAGTATTGGCATTTTGATTAATTTAGTCATGTAATTTGTTCATAATGTGATTTGATAATGACATCTTAGACAATTATTAAGGTATTACAGACTCATGTGCATGGATTTGCCTATGTTATTTTGTGCAATGGATCGATAAGATTGTGAAATACATAGACAATGAAGCAGTTAAAGAACATAATAAACAAACACACATAAACACAACAAGTTTAATATGGAGTTCACCCAGAACTCCTAGGCTACATCTCCTGGTCCAGCCTTCAGTAGTGACCTCTCTATTATGTCTTCAGAAGCAGAGTTTTTACAAAAGTGAGCTCAATTTGAGTCTCACACAACAGATACAAAACAACAAGGCTTTACTTGGATCCCCCAAGTCTCTCTGAGTACACAAACTCTCCTCACTCACTCTCTGTCTCTGTTGTTCTCTGTCTCAGCACCACTTGCTCTGTTTTCTGTCAATCTGTGGCTTTAAAGCCAATCGGCGTTCTTTGTTCGTTTCTCCTTCTCGGGCTCTCTGGCTTCCCGACCTTTGTCCGTTCAGATCCCCCTCTGAGTGTTAGCAATCATTGTTAAACGCTTTCAAGGATGGTGGCCACCTGTTCTGTAACGAAATGGGTCATTGAGCCTTTGAAATCCCCAGAAATAGCGTTCTTTGTGTTCACAAAGAAATACACTAAAAACACAGGAAATTCGCCAAACTGTCGTTTATCGAATTTTAAATACCATAAATTCCCCTTATAGCTCCTATCGGGTCTGCCTTTATGTCGCTTATCGCATCTCCACCATTGATCTAGGAGATCTAGATCCAACAGTTGTGGTTCATTTTGGGCGACCCATGCATACGGGAGTTAACCACCCAAAAAGAGTGGTTTTCTCTCTCCAGGGCCTAGACACGTGGCAGCCAATGTATGGGCTCGGCTAGAGCCCGGCCAAAACCTCTTATCGCCTTCGGCCACCCGAAATCCCGCTTGTTTCCTTTGTATTAAAAAATACATTAAACACTGAAAAACCCCATAAAATGGCTTTAGACGGACTTGAAATATTATGCATATGCATTCATCAACCCTTTCAGGTCCAATTTCATCGCATCGATGCTTTTCCTTCGTATTTCGTTTATTTAACAAAAAACACAAATACAAAGGAAAATGTTGTTTTACAAAACTCAAAATATATATGTTTTTATTTATAATCCCGTCGGGTCCGGCTATCGCAGTGGCATGAATCGGCCCCGCTCCTCTGTGTTGCTTTGATGTGATATTGCAATATCGCAATCACATATCGCACATACTCCCGGGCCGTTTGTAAGTGCTCCTCTATTATCGCCGACTGCGATATCGCGATTCAACTTGGGTCGTCGATCTGCGCGCTTGATCGACTGTCCTCGTTGACCTTGTTGATCGTTGTCGCATATACCATGTGGTCTCCGCCGATAGCCTCCGCTTGCCATCGCCGATTGCGATTTGCCGATCGAATCTGAACCAGTGATCAGCCATATCCAACAGCTCCCATGCAAATTAGTTTTAAGCCGCTGATACTCTATTTTTCAATGTTTTCTCTATGTTTTTGCCTCTTGATAGTGTAATCCGACTTTTTAAAAGGCTCTTCTTTTGCGATAGTCTTGAATGTTTAGAAGACTTTGAAGACTTAAGGTTTTCTAGGATCCATTTGGATCATAATGTCATGGTTTAAATGTGTTGAAAACTTAGTTTTTTAATTTTATGATTGAAATTTTTCCATTTTTTTAATATTTAATGCTATGGTTGAAAACAATTAGAATTTTAGCGATCTTTAGTGTCATGTTATTATATATTTAACAACATGAATGAAAACTAATGGAGTTTTAATGTGTTTCGGATCCCATTATTTTATCTTTATTGTCATAACTAATAAATGTTGAAATTGTAGCTAGGAAATAAAAATGTTATTCTACCAAAAACATTAATGTGTTTTTTTTCATTTATTTTGCACAAAAAAATTGGTTTTTGCACACAAAAAAAAAATCACTGCCATTTTTTAAATATGTTGAAAATTAACCTTAGAAAAAAAGCATCGTTCCAAAATACACATTTTTCGTTTTTTGGATTGTTTTTCATGATTTTTTGGGGTTTTTTGGCTAGAGTTCCTGTTTTGAATTTATAGTTCATGTTCCAAAGTTTATGTTGTTAGTGGTGAACGCTTTTCAAATTCACCTCCTTTTGCATTGATGTGTATACAATACACAATCTTCTTGGCCACATTAGACTTGCTTTCCACCTAATTGCTCAAATCTCTATGTTGAAGGTTATTTTCTTTCAATCTTGCTTTTGTTTCTTTAGATTGAGTTGTGGATGCAATTTCCAACATTTCTCCCTAGTGTGACCATCAATGTTGCAGTGGTTGCAATGATTGCTAAGATCCTTACAGTGATGTGTTGTGGCCAATGTCTTCTTATCCTCTCTCCCTTTCCACTTTTTCCCTTCCTTAGAAGCTTCCTAGTTGTCTTTTTACTTTCCACCACATAACTACCTTTTTTTTTGGCATATGCTTTCCAAACATTGCGACTGTACACAAGCCTCACCCATTGTTTTTAGCTTAAACAACATTGCCTACTTACACAAAATGTTTTGTAGACTCCAAAGATACTTGAGTATATCTAGACACTTGCAAGAGATAACCAACTTGATGACCATTTTTTTGAATTCAGTGATGTACACTACCCCTACCTATGCCTCAAGTAGTACCATCAAACCCATTTATCCTCTAATCAAATTGATTGGTCGCCTACATACACAATAGGGTAGAATTAGAATATTGTGAGGATTTTGAAGTCCTCCCACTTAAGTACTAATGGAATCACCCTCCAACCTAATTGTCTTTGTATGGCATTCCCACCAAGTTAGAGCACAAATCTCTAACTTTAGTCTAGAAATTAATATTTTTTGCTCCTCATCTATATCGTGAATGCTAAAATACACTTCTAATTGATGCAACCAAATATTTAATTATCTACTTATTAATTGATGCAACCAATTCTTAAGGCTTCGATCTCACCTTGGTATGGCTTCATGTCAACTTTCACTTCCATCTTGAACAAGAACTGTGAATGCATAGTAACACTAAAATTCAATGATCTTTCTCGCGTTCTTTCCTTGAACCTTTTTCTATGTCTTCATAATCCCCTGACTTCACCTTGTTTGACCTTTGAATTAGATTCTCCATCTTCTTCAATTCAAAGCTTCTCTGCTTCTAGCCTAACAAATATATCTTCTCTTAGATCAAGGTTATTGTGAATAGCCTCATTGGCCATTGGTAGGGTTCTCCCACTTTCTGCTAAAACCAACAACTTCCCTTGAGATTCCCCAAAGAAACTTACTCTTATATCATTATGATCTATAAATTATCATGTTTCACTAAACAAATTGTCACAATAGATCTAATGAATTGAACTACATTCATGCGCCATCAACAATGAACACAAAAATTTGTTCTAGAAAACCCAACTGAAAGGTGAGGCTATGCTACTATTTTTTCTCTAGTATGAAAATAAAGTAAGTAAAAAGGAGAAGGCATTCTCCATGGAGTGAGACATATGGCCTATTAGGCTACTATAGAACACTATCCCACTCTATTATGCTCTCTAACTCCCACTCCTAATTGTTTTTCTCTATTATGGAACAAAAGGCAATAACATGGAATCAAACCCCTACTCCTAGTGGTCTAGTTTTAAATAGCCTAATAGCCAACTAGGGTGACTCCTACCACTCTAAACTAGAGTTACAAATTTGACCCTTTAAGAGTCTTTTTCATATTCCACACATAGCTAGCCCCTTTTGTACAAGTAATGTGGCTAACGTAGCATACTCTCATTTTGTACAAGTAATGTGGCTAACATAGCATACTCTCAAACCATGGTAGTTAAACTAGAATGTTAACTTCTGAGGCATGAATTTTACATATAAACTCCAATTGATGTCTTGCACTGTTGGAGAGGTTTTTAGGTGTAAAATAGCATTAGGGAGTTTGAAGTAAGATCTTTTAGACCTCAAAATGGCCCTAGAATGTTTCATACCCCAATTCTCCAACTTAGGACCGAGAGATAAAATGAACCTACATAATAATTCGTCTAATTTTTCCACTCTAAATGCATCAAGATAGATGTCAAATAATATAATGATCTATAAAAACATCATCCACATTATAAACACACAATTTATCCTAGGGAACACAATAGATAACAAAACCTAGCAAGAAGATGAGGCCTATCAATTTCTCTTTTTGCTTTAATTATAAAATTACATGTACAACAGAATGGGCACTCCTATAGAGTTAACTTTGATATTGTGAACTGAATGACTACTAGAAAATCCTCCTCTATTAAACTCTTAAAACAATGCTATGATGTTTTGTTAATCTATGGAACAACAAAAAGGCAAAAGAATGAAACCCCTTCTAGCAGTGACATATTTAACATAGCTTGATAGCCATATAGGGTTAGGGATTTGGCTTATGTAACCATCAATGAAATAAGGTACTGGGCTTTCAAGAATCTTCTTGAAATTCCAAGCATGGCTAGACCGATGTGTGAGTACATGACATCCATTCGTCAATGGTGGTTAACTAGGTAGGTTTATTTGCGAAGGCATAGCTTCCATATACAAGCTCTGATTGATGCGATCTTTGGACCATTGGAAAGGTCTTGGAGTAGATCAATATCAAGGTGTGGACATAAGTTTCAAACCTTGCAATAGCAAAAGACATCGTTTGATGTCTCAAAATGATTCGAGGAGATTTCAGACTGAATTATTCTATATTGAGACCTACAACTAAAATGAACACTGCAAGTCAATTCCTCCAATTTTTCCACTGAGAAAGTAAAAGGATACATGAAAAATAGTGTGATCATCCAATCCAGATCACCAAATTAGGCTCAAACTACAAGGAATAATAAGTTCTGAAAGTTGTGATGAGTTACTCCAATATCGCAGTTTATTAGGATAAGTTAATTTTCTAAATCAACAATGGGCATTGTATTTCCTAGACTCATTGTTGGTTATTCTGATGTGATATTATGCTCTTTCCATTCATTAGGATAAGTTACTTCTCTAAAATCAACAACAAACATAGTGTTAATGACAAATCAAAATCAAATAGTTATGTGTAATTGGACAATATTTATGATTGTGCAAGAATTTGAACCCAATCCCAATTGGTTTACCCCCCATATCCCTGCTTCTACAATTTATGATTTGGGCTTATTAAATTTTCAGGCCAACCAAAAAATAAGATATGTTTCCTCTAATATTACAATTAGTCTTTCTAATCATGGCCACCAAGTGCACCTACACTAATGAAGATTTACAATGTGTCCTTGACCATGATTATCAGTATGCAAATATCAGATTGATTCGATTTGACCTAACCTTTTAGTCTAACACAGTTTAAACATTGGTTGTCTATGTTATACTTTAAATTGTTTCTCAAATACCTTAATAGGAGGTTTTGATCCCCTTTGAATAATAATACCCATATGATCTTTTGTAGTTCCTTTGTATGTTGTCGGTTTAGCAAATCAACATCTCAAGAGTCTTCTCCAATAATATGTCCAAGCTTTTATGTTAAAATTTAGTTCTTTGTTATTTAAAGAAAAAAACTTCTATTGTATATTTCCAAAAAGATAATGGGGTATAATTGTCGAGAGGAAACACCATGCATTAAATAAACTAATTTAATAATTGAAAAGTATATATTCAGTGGTTTGAGTGAAATTCAATTATATTATTAGACATGAATCAATGAGCATTGCAAGTACATATCAATTAGTGTTCCAACCCATAGCAATAAATAGATTAACCAAAGGAAAAGATAATGGAGTATAATTGTCGAGAGGAAACACCATGCACTAAATAAACTAATTTAATAATCGAAAAGTATATATTCAGTTGCATGAATGAAATTCATTGATATTATTAGACATGAATCAATGAGCATTGCAAATGCATCTCACTTAGTGTTCCAACCCACAACGATAAATAGATTATAAGACATTGTTCACTAGTTCAATAATTCGAAAATCTATATTCAAGTATGTAACTATATGAGTGAAATTCATTGATATAATTTGACTTCAATAAATGAGTACTGCTAGTGCATCCCACTTTGTATTCCAACCTGTAGCAAGAAATAGATTATACAATTTTCTTGGAACGACGATATCCCCATGTAGGACTGAAGGGATGAAGAAACACTAAGGAAAGTGGCCCTTCTATTTGCAAAACATTATATGCCCACTTCTCTAAATAATCTAATAAAATATGCATTTGTGATTATTATTTTCAATTACAACCTGAAGAGCAAAGAGACCTAGAGTTGTTATCATCTAATATTATCATCTCTAGTACTATTGTAAATCAATAAACAATACTCGCTCATCTTTGCTTTAAAATATCTGACGTTGCAAACTTTCGAATATTTGTTATATCTATCATGGATTTAAGAGCGGAATAATTAGTGATATTCAATTGGGAAACACCACTTGTTAGCATTCAAAAAATGGGCATAAAAAGTGGAAACTTATTATACACATCTTATACATATTATCTCATATTCTTGGCATAAAATTTTCTCACGTAGGAGGCATAACAACCACCAACTCAAAGAAGTAAGAATGACAGCTCACTGAACTGCCTTGACTTGCATTCCATTTAAACAAAATGAGGTTGATGCCAAGACCATACAACTCCTCGGTCAAACCACCCTCTGCCAACATGGTATAGAATCTAGTTATGTCATGAATATGCTAACTAAGAAAAGTTATAGCTGTTGTATACTTCAAATGAAAATAGCTACTTTCCATGAGACCAATGATTGCAATATGATCATTGTTGATCATATGGTTTGTTGAAATTCAAATGGCTTCTGGATCCACTGTTGCTAATTGTCGAGTAGATATAATTTCCATCCATTGTTACTAATTATCAGGTAGATAGAATTTCCATTTTACAATCTCTTTCTTCCCAAAATGATGAAACGCTTGGTACTACTTTAGGGCATATCTAAATTAGAACCACCAATAAATTCATGTATCAACAAATGTGGCTTCTGCAAGATCAATTGCTCTCCCAAGCCCAGCGGCCTTGTTGATGCATTCCCTATGTTCATCATCAGGATTACTATCTGCAACAATTCCTGCACCTGCTTGAAGATGTACAACCCAATCCCTGCGTTTTCCAACATCCTTGTAGGAATACATCGTATCATATCGTGGTACAGTAGAAAATACCATTGTGCGTAGGGCTAGTGCAATATCCATGTCTCCATTATAGGAGATACCACCAATTCCACCACTATATGGCCCTCTACGAGTTGGTTCAATTTCATCAATCAACTCCATAGCTTTGACCTGAGAATCATAAACAAAAGATGTTATTCACAAACATAAAGTCTACCATTTATCAGAAGTCAAAATGACATGTTGAAGTACCAAAATGCAAGAAAATACAATGATAAAAACAATCATGTTAAAAACTTAACATTGCAACTGAATGTTCAGTTTTAGATGATCCTTGGAATCAATATTACAAAACAATTCCAAAAATCCAACTATAAAACATGGGTGGCATTATACAAGGCAATAAATGCAATAGCGGATTGATAAATGCAACAATAAGAAAAAAACATATTCAAAAGGAATAGAATATGACTTACAGAAATAGATAAAACAATACTAAAAGCAAAAAAATAAAATATTTTAGAAAAAACAACAATAACATAGAAGTGATTTTTATTTAGTGATTATAAATAAAAACATATCTCCCTAGGGTTCTTATAACTCCATAACAAACAATACCAAATGGCAATGTAACAAATTAAACTAACTCGTGAATGGACTAATGACCCATGAGGCACTATATCAAATTAAACAAACTTGCAAATGGACTAGATCCATGAAAGTCATCCTATCAAATTAAACACACGTGTTAATGGATTCGAGAACCATGATAGGCAATATATCAAAATAATCTTACTAGTCAATAGATAAGAGAAGCATGAAGGTAATGTATCAAGTTAGAATGTTTGGTTAGTATATTATGATGCCAATATGCATAGGATGTTTTTTCCTTTAAATGTATGAAATTCAAAAATTCAAAAAAAATGTTTTTTACACAAACATGTACTCTAGAGACCAGTTTTCCACGGGAACATATACCGCAAGGTGGGGCCCACACTCCTGGGATGAGATAACTCTTATGGAAATATTTCCCCACGTCCCCCTTTCAGGAAACTCCAAGGTCAGGGGTTACGTTTTTCCAGTGATGGAATGTGTTTCTCTTGTAGGGGTAACGGGGGACACACTCAAAATTTCTCTAATAACAATTAAAAAATATAAAAAATTTACAAATTTAAATTTAATTAAAAAATAAATAAAATAAATAAATGATAGGATAAATTTTTAGAATATTTTTTAACTAACCTTATGTATTTTTTACCATGTTATTTGCCGTCACCCAACATTTTCCATTGTGATTTGCCTTGCCACTGCTCAACATTTTCCATCTACGATTTCCTATTAAGATCTTCGAGGTTTGGATTTATCATCGACCGAGGTCTTGTGCTCTGCGATTTAGCCTTTAACAATTAACATCAACAAGGTTTGCTTGTGCCATTTGAAGTTGTGCGGTATGATTTGGAGCTGCATAGTGCGATTTGGAGTTGCTATTTTGTAGTTACGCAATGTGAATTGGAGTTGTGTTTTTGTCGCTTGGAGTCATCTTGATACGCCATCCCAAGCCGCAATCCAAATTTTTTAAGCCACTTAGCCACCATCAAGCACAATTCAGTATTATTTATTTCACCTCATTTCTATGTTATTATTCTATTTATTTTTTATTTTTAAATTTGTGGTATACCGTTTTATAATTTCTTTGTTAGTATTTCTTTAAATCTCATGCTATTGTTAAACAACTACACTTAAATCCAGTCATTGTTAGTAATTAGATTACCATTTTATTAATGAAATTTTAAAACAAAAACGAAAACCCTTATGCAAGCTACCAACGGTCCAAAACTTAAGAAATCAACAGTGACACAAAACTTGAAAAACAACAACATGATTCAGAGTAACTCTAGTAACAACAGCAGTTCTAATTCAAATTATGAGGGTAATACTGATAGTGGAAAATATCGCAATTCCCAGTGGATTTGGAACTTCATAAACCCCCACAGCGGAAAGCCAAAGCAATGCCAATCTCCCCCCAAAGGGATTGTCTCACCATGCAAGGGGAACATTTAATCCCAAAAGACATTTTTATATAATATGTAACTAAAGTACTTGCTCCACCAACCAAGAAAAAAACAAAGGGGTGGATCACATGACTAGAAATGCAATATTTTTTGCCATACCTGGGTAGGGAGTTGCAGCCGTATTAAACAACACCTCTTGGGAAATGGTGGAAAAGGGGTTAGTGTATGTGATAAATTAAAATGTTTGACAGATCTAAGCTTTTGAGGCTAGAATTTGCAGCTAATGCAAAGGGCGCCTTATGTAGCCAAAATGTCACTTTAGTTAAAGGTCAGAATGTGGAAAGGAGATTTAAAAGGAAAGCTAACACAGCCACCAATATTGGCAATATACCTCCACCATATTTTGCTGCAACATCTTCATCAAAAACTAAAAGGACCTCATTATAACACAATGGGGCCAACTATTGCAGAGATGTATGGTAAATTGAACCATGATGATACAAATGATGCAGTTGGCAAGTTCTTTTTGGGCAATGGCATTCCTTTCCATGTTACTCGCTCTCCTTATTACAGGGTGATGGTCTAGGCAATTGCAAAAGTAGGAACCTCATATGCACCTCCAAGCGAAACCAAGTTGAGGACAACAATATTAGAAAGAGAAGTGTCCTAAAGTATTGTGCAAAAAGAGATTATTAGACAAACGTGGGTGAGGGCAGGGTGTTCTATTGTTATAGATGGATGAACAGGCAGTGCAAATCGTCCAGTCATCAACATCATAGTTACATGTGTACATGGGGCTTTCTTTCTTAGAGCTATTGATTGCTCCAGAAATCACAAAGATGTGACTTTCCAATTTGAACTTCTTCAGGATGTCAAAGAGGAGGTCAACCCTGCCAATGTTGTGCTTTGTGACAGATTTAGCAGTAACGCGCAAATCAGTTGGATTATTGATTCAGGGTAGATACCAACATATTTTTCAGACCCCTTGCTATGTGCATGAGCTCAACAATGATTGAAAGACATTGGTGAAATTCAATGGATATCCACTTTAGTATTAGTTGCAAGGGATGTGCAGATGTTTATTTATAGCCATCACACCCCCTTAACCATGTACAGCGCTCACTCTAGGAAAACATTTCTCAAGCCCACAGAGACTAGATATGCCAGCTATTTTCTTTTATTGGAGAGGATGTTGCAGGTGCAACTAGCATTGCAAGCCATGTTTGTTACTCTAGAGTACATCAAGTGGACAGAATCCAAGACAGAAGAGAGGAAGATAATAAGGGGCTCAGATATTGGAAAATTATTGGTGAGTAGATTGTACTTATTTGGTCCCTATCTTATGCCCTATAGTTGAGATCAATTGCTACACTGACACAGACTCTCCTAATCTTGGAGAAATATATGAGACTTTTGATAGCATGTTGGGTCAGGTAAACGTAGTCATTCGTGAGAAAGAATCTTCATGAACATCAATGGCCCCAATAAAACGCAAGTCTTTCTCAACCACAATCGCTTCTGCAAAGTTTAATGTCAATGTATCATTTGCAGCTCTTTTAACAAACACAAAAATATTGGTTGGAAAGGCAGTTGTGTAATAATCTTTAGTGATTGTGTCATGTGGTTGATCATCTGGGGGGAACTATTCAATAAACGGGTAAACCTTCATTGGAATCCTTCACTTTCTCCTTGTCCCCCATCTTAAGATTCTTGAGTTCTTTTAACAATATGACGGGAGTTCTTTTTTGAAAATGGGTGATCTTTCGAGAGGAGCTTAGATCTGCAATTAATTTCTTGCAATTTTGCACAAAAATCTGAAGAAAAAAAATGACTAGAAAGACACCATCCGCGATTTTCGGTCAAAAAAAATTCTACAAAACAACTTATTTATATCAGCGATATCTTTCCGTCCGAGCTACTAATTCAAACAACTTTCTTTTTAATGGAGTATTTTTTCGCAAACAATTCAGATCTGCAATTTGTTTTTGAAAATCTTGCACCAAATTTATAGATCCGATCTGCCAACTCGTTGCCCCTATTTCCCCCAAAAAAACCCTACAACAAAAAGAAAAAATATTCCACTCTGTTTTGCCCAAGAAAAAGCCCTCATACCAATTGTCGTATATCTAGAAAATTATTTAACTCATTGCCGAATAAATTCCAAGACCGATCCAAGGACATAAAATAGAAATGCATAGGCCAATCCTTCAAAAGATAGGCATTCATTTTTGCGTACCAAGCCTAGGAGCTTGCTTCAAGCCATATAGAGCTTTCTTTAATCTACAAACACGAGTTTCCATGTTATTTATCTCAATGCCTTTTGATTGTTCAATATATACTTCTTCATCTATAGTTCCATTTAGGAAGGTTGTTTTGACATCCATTTGATGCATATTCCATCCCATAGTTGCAATGAGTGAAACCAAAGATCTAATAGTAGTGTACCTGGCAGTAAGAGCAAAGGTTTTTTCATAGTCTATTCCTTCCTTTTGTGAGCAACCCCTTGCAACAAATCTTGCTTTGTATTTGTCTATGCTTAAATCAACGGCATGTTTGATCTTATAAATCCATTTGGAAGTGACAACAAATTTGTCACTAGGTCTAGGAACAATTTCCCAAACCCCATTCTTCATGATAGATTGAGAGTCTTCCTGCATTGCTTTCTTCCATTCTTCTTGTAGAGCGGCTTCTTCGAAAGTAGTTGGTTATGCTTCAATTAACCAAGTTATGTATGTTGCATATCCTGAGTATTGTTTAGGCTTCTTACTAATTCTGAATGTGTCCTCCGGCTTCATCAAGTGTAGCTCTCAACCATGTTGGTCTCTTCTTTGCTTCGAGAATGGTAATAGGTTGAACAAGTTCACTTGGTCCTTATTCTTCTTGGTTTGTAGGTGAATTGTCATGTTGCTCTTCTTCTTCAAACAGTGGCACATTTCTTCATCGGATTCAAAAGGTATATCCTTGGACTTGCTTCGAGAATGGTAATAAGTTGAATAGGTTCACTTGGTCCTTATTCTTCTTAGTTTGTAGCTGAATCGTCATGTTGCTCTTCTTCTTCAAGCAGTGGTGCATCTTATTCATCATATTCAAAAAATATATCCTTGGACCTTTTGTAAGCATGATTTTAATCAAGTATAACATCTCCGCTAACTTCAATTCGCCTTTCTTCTCTGGTGTAGATTCTATAATCCTTTGATGAAAGGCTATAACCTAACAAAATACCTTTTATACTCGTAGAGTCTAATTTCTCTCGCTCGTCTTTTGGTACATGAATGTATGCAGGGTATCCAAAGATTTGGAGATGGTCTACACATGGTTTCTTCCCTAAGAATCCTTCTTCCAATGTCATATTATCAAGGATCCTATGAGGACTTGTATTTTGTATGTCTATCATTCTCATGGTTGCTTCACCCCATAGTAATTTTGGTAGGTCATGATCAAATATCATAGTTCTTATGCATTCCTCAATTGTTCTATTATTCCTTTCTACTACTCCATTATGTTCAAGATTGTAGGGAACTATGAGCTCCCTCTTAATGCATGCTTCATTGCAATAAGTTATAAGTTCCTTGGAAGTGTATTCACCCCCATTGTCAGATCTAAGAGTTTTTATCTTCTTTTCGGTTAGGGTCTCCACTTCAAATCTAAATTCCTCGATCTTTTCAAATACTTCATCTTTTGTCTTGAGAAGTTAGAGCCATGTCTTTTTAGAGTGATCATCAATGAAGGTTACATAGTATTGATGACCTCCAAGAGATTTATCAGACATAGGTACACATATATCAGAATGAATGAGGTCTAGTATTTTTTTAGACCTTGTGTCACTGCTTGTAAAAAGTTTCCTAGTATTCTTTCCTAAGGCACATCCCTTGCAAACTCCTTCATGGTCCTCCTTAATGTCAGGGATGCCCTTTACCATTTGACATAGAGAGGGTAGTATCTTGTAGTGAATATGTCCATATCTTTTATGCCAAAGTTCGATGGGACTAATCTGTGAAAATTTCAACTATCGCAGCAACTAGAAATTATTCTTCTAACTATAAATTAATTAATAGTTTATTTGCCCACACAAACAACAAATAATTCACAACTCTAATTTTCACTAGATTAAATTTTGCGGCAGATAAATTGGAATCTGAGAAAACACTAGCACACACATAAAAATTTGATACAGTTATTTTTGGACAAAATTAGTGCAGCAATTTAGGGTTTTAATTATTAAGCAACAGTGAGAAATCATGAGTACAACTTGATGCCGAAATTTGGCAATCCTACAGAGAAAAATATTGACAAAGATCTAGTGAGGAATTTTCCTTACCCCACAAGCAATCTAGGCTCTAACTACCAACTCCAAGTGAGTCGTCCAACTAGATTATGTGAAGCCCCGCATCACCATAGCGTAGTCCCTTCCACAATATGTTTGAAATAGTCACTACTCAAACCATCATGTTTGTTGTTAACTGAGAAATTGTCTCTCTGACACTCCAAAAAAAAAAATTCCAGCGTCTGGAACTGAAACTCAGCTTCTCTCCAGCAAAATTGAATTGCCTCTAGAGACTTTTGTGCAACCCCTGTGTCAGCCTCTCTGTGGTTATCGCTACCTCTCGACAACGTACTCTCCGGATCTAGAAAATCTTCCTTCAGACTCACTGTCCCTGCCCCTCTCTATCTCGGCTTCCCTTCTTTGGCTCGAACTCTTCCGACAACTGTTGCTACTCTTTAGAGAAATCAAACTGCCCAAGGAAATCGATCTCAAGTGTGTGTTCTCCATCTACCCATCGACCTCCTATTATAATCTCCAATTGGAACTCCAACGGCCAAGATTAAAACATAATCGATGGCTGAGAATATTTCTAGATTGATTTGTGTGAGTTTCTAGATTATTCACACCTTTCTCAATTAATACTAATTAATTAACCCCTTTTCCTAAGTTTAGACTTAGGAAATACTTAAAAATACACTAATAATCTAAGTGAGACACTTCTAGGTCGAATTTCCATAAACGATTTCTGGGTTATGGAGAACACTTGTGTTTTAGCCTTTCCGAAAAGTTTCGACACTAGAACAATTTTGATGCTATAAAAACTAACACTCCCTCTTAAAAAGGAAGGTGTTCTAGTGTTGCATTACTACTACAACACCTTGTCTTTGTATCACCCTATGTCAAGTTGTTGATGTTTGGAAATAGTGACTGCTTACCACTTCCCATCAACCATTGCGCAATTGTGATGTTGCATTTGTGTTTCTACTGACACTACTATATTGTTGCCAACTATGCATCTACACTGCAACTCCCTCTCATCTGTTGTTATTGCTACTGCAACTGTCGCAACTGATAAGCATCCTAAATATTGAATCAATTGTGTCTCATATTGCATATGTCTCTTGAGTCTTGACCGCTACTAGCCTCTTCACTGTCCACTAAGGAATTTGTGTTGTTGTTGATTGTGCTAGGAAGCCTCTTGCTCTGTTGTCAACACTACTCAGCACTCCTCAATACCTGACTGCAACTAGTCTGCAACTTTCACTCAAGAATCTAACTGCATCACTGACATTGATCCATCCTGCTACTGAATATTGTGGGCTCTCGTAGCAAAGTAATGATCCATGAGGAGGATACCTCAATGGACCCTACCCAACCCTCTGCAACTCTGAGATTATAACTCCATATTGCCACACCTCACTCCTAGAGGTATAGTTGCAAACATGGCGAAATATTCCTCCAGCCCGGAGGACAACTTGTATATCATTGTGGATGTAATCGTTTGGTCTTGCTTCTCCTACTTGTCCTTCTTCATAAGAGGACACTACACGCTGTAGTAGCCAAACTCGTCGAACCTAATGCACTTGACCTTAGATAGGTCCTTCTTCTTCTTCTTCTCCCCCTGTCCCTGACTGGGACCCTTTGAAGCAAGGGCCACATTCTCCTCCTCCTCACCATTGGAGCCCTTATTGTTGCTTTTGTTGATGGTGCTCTTTATTAGAGGTCAACTCAGCTCCTCCTGCTGCAAGTCTGACCACATCTTGTCCCATCAATGCAATGTCTCTCAGGGCTCGGCCCAAGATACTTTGGACAAAGACTTGCCACTCCTCTGAGACATTGTTCAATGCCAATTGTACAAGCTATGTTGGTTGAGGTGTCTCCCCAATGGTTGCAAGCTGATCATGGACTTCCTAACTCCTGGTGAGGAATGAATCTGTGCCTTCACCCTTCTATGTCCTGATGCTTCTCACCTTCTCCTGAAGGAACATCTTATGTTGCTCAGAAGTGTTCCGATATATGTGAGACTACATGGTCTCAGACACCATCCAAGATCAACCGCTTTGTCTTCGCCATCTCTCTCATGTATTCCTTCAGTTGATCTGCATCTTGGGGAACTTCCACTACATTATCTAGATAGGCTTTCAGGCCATGTTCATCCAACAGGAAGGACATCCTAGCCTTCCAAATGACAATTTTGGAGGCTCCCTCTGTTGAAGAATCTAGGGCAAAGTAGTATAGTGTGATTCTTCGTTACTTGATAACAATTTGTGGAGTCTTTTTACTTTTCTTGTTAGCTTATTATTTTTCTTCTTCTTATTAGTGCATATGTTTGTACTTCATCAAATAGCTACCAAACATAAAAACAAGAACACAAGATGTTGGCTCTCTGCCAGGGCCAAAACCTCTCTTCTCTTGAGAGGAAAGCCCTTTAGTGAATTTCTCTTATTGAAGCTTCTATGGATCAATGCCAAACGCTAGACCCCTAACTAAGAGATCCTCCAAGCACAAGTCAAGTCTCCACTCCTTTCTGCACCATATAACCCGGCACTTCTTCTAGCACTTTGTTTCTCGGCACTTTGTTTCTTGGCACTTCATCTTCCTACCTCTGACACTTCATCTTGCTATTGCCAGCGCTTCGTTCCTCTTGAAACTTGTTAGTAACCTTGTAGTCCTTGCTCTAGAGAAGATTCTTTTGATGAGACCCTTCTCCTTATGATGGTTCCTTTCTTCTCTTCACCAATCAACTAACCTGAATGACTATAATGTAGGGTTGTTGTGACTGCAGAAAGAGAATTGATTCTCGCATGTGTGATTGTTTTCTACCCTAGAAAACAGTCCTTTTAACTTCAGTGTTGTTCCTTCTTCCTTCTTCCTTCTTCCTTTGTTTGTGAGGGCTTCTCCTTCACTCTTAGATGGAGGCCTTGTAGACCTTAGTTTCCTTCCCAAACAGTGCTGAATGTAGGACTGATGAGCTACTGCTATTATGATCACAGAGAGGGCTCTTTTCCTCGCACGTGTGACTATGGTCTACCCTTAGAACAAACTTCAAAACTTTGGTGGTGTACCCTTTTTCTTCGTTTCCTTTGGAGACCTACTTACTTCGTCTTACTTGCCTTCTCCCTCGCTGATTTCAAAGCTCTTGTTGTGTGTTGTATGAGTGGACATCCTCTATAAATAGAGGTTTGTCCCTCCTTTTTAGGCCTACTTGACTATTCATTAGGCCGACTTGTAGAGTAGACTTCAGATGGTTCTTTGGGGTGGTTGTATGCCTGAATGAGCTTCTTGATGGTGCCATCGCTTGCAAGAGACTTGTGACTTTGCTTGGAGGTATTCTCTTAACCATAATACATATACATACAAGGTATAACATGCCCTTAAGGTCTTCAACTTATTCTTTTGACTATTTGACTCACCTATAGCACTTTAAATAGTGTTAGACCTATTTCAATGAGCAAGAAACTCATTGACATATATTATAAAAATAATATTTCTTTTTCTTGAATAAACACAAATACCAAAAGTACATTTATGAAGACCGAACCGAGTTACATTTCCTTCAACACTTCCTCTTAACTAGGGAGGTATTCATACAACATTACAAGGTGTTTGGTTATTATCAACCTTGAAGAATTCACATAAGAGAAACCAGATTTGCAATCCATCTGTTATAGCATCATATTCATCAGCGTTGTCATAGTGCAAGGCCTTCTTGACTAACAGCTCCATCTCTTTACGATACCATGAGCTACAACGCTGGCGAGACCAATGATTTATAGACACTTTCATCATTGTCTCTCAAGGTACATACCCACCCGGGTGTTCATCGAGTATGACCTTCTAGGGCTATTCTTATCTTGGGTTCCAAGCCCTCAAAGAATATCAGTCCTCTTGCCTACTCTTGTCTTGGATGCCCTACACATCCTCAAAGACTATCGGATGCCAGATGATTACCCAATCCTCCCACTCTTTCTTCTTGAATGAAGGCAAGAATATTGTGTCTAACTTGTGTCTACATTTCAATTCATGGCCTTCATCTAGACTTACGGTTGTTAGTCCTAGTCTAGTGCATGACCCATGAAATGGAAAACACAATTGTCACTCCTTTGTAATCAGGGATGATCCAAAACTCCCTCTTAGTCAGGGACCTGTCAGTGCTCCCTCTTAACTGGGGACTCTTTCCTTCATCAGCAGCTTCTTCTTCGTGGGTTCTTCAGCGGCTTGATCTCCTTCCTTTCATGATAGCATGAAGTATTTGTTCGAACTTCTTCTAGGTAGGGCACCATCTATCGATCACTTTCCTTCTTGGTTTTTCATGTCATTGCTTCGTGGAAAGTGACTATCAGGTTTTCTTGTCATCTTGGCTACTCCTTTGTCATCTTGTCCATGCTTCAGAATACTCTTCTCATGGATGCTCCTTTTCTTTTGTTGGATGGCTTCTTCGTCACGACATCTTTGTGGAGTAGAATCAATTATCTGCACTTTTTACATCTCCAAGGCCTTCATAGATGTCAAGGGTCCTTTCTTCCTTTTATCAGAGTTGTCATGCCTTCTTTCAGAGATATCATTTAAGGCATTTTGTCAGATAGTGATTCTTGGTGATCATGATGTTCTTCACATGCTTGATCTCTTTCTTCATTAGCTTATTTTCAGATAGATAGGTCAACCATCTAATGCTTCTTTGTGAGAGCATTCCTTCATTGCTTGCTTTCTGGACTTGTCATCATTTCTTCTTGCTTCTTAGTCAGCAATCTTATGCTGCTTATGTGAGCATATTCTTTTTTTGACCTTCATTGCATTGGTACATGCCTTCAAGTATATTCTTTCGTGAAAGAGATTCTTTCATGCTTGATCATGTTATAGAACTGTACCCATGACTCAATAATATATAAATGAAAACATGACTTAAGCTTTGATGCATACATACCTCATCTTGATTCTCCTTTGATCATCCTTTGGTGTGGCCCTTCTTGCTTCATCTTAGCTTATCTGCATATCATTCTTTTCTTCAAACCCATGAATGGGATTCCCAATGAGACATCTGCTTTGCCCATGAACCTTCTTTTGAAGATTCCATCATAGGATCTTAAAGATCCTTGCCTTGCAAATGTTTCCTTCCTTTTGATGATGTAGGTCTTCTAAGATTCTTATCATGATCAATCATGTATGAGATCCTATACTAGGTATGCTTCTTCTAAATAAATATCTTGAGCTATATTTGCCATGCTCCTATATTCTAGAAGATATTTTCACCCATGCATGATTTACTCTTATTCTAAATGCTACATCTTCATGAGTATCTAGAATTATATGTACATCATGCTTCTAGAGTCTAGAGGATGATTCTAGCCATGCAATTTTAATTTATTCCTACATGCTCCTATCCTACTCAAAACTTTGAAAGAAGTCTAGAAGTAAAGAGTTTGACCTAGTCATAGTAGAGATCCAGAGGATCTTCCTTCTTTTGCTTCTTTCCTTCTTCTTTCATCTCTTGACTCAAGTGAGCTTCTTCCCTCTTTCTTTTGTTGTTGTTGTCCTTCTTAAGCTTAGGGCAATTCCTTTTGTAATATCAATATTCTTGGCATCCAAAACATTCAATCTTGGACATGTCTTTGTTGTTTGTTCTTCGTGGACCAAACTTGCCAAATTTACCCGCTTTCTTTTGGCCATGGTAGCAAATGCTTGCTCCTTTGATCCCACATCTTTTTTTTCCTTGAGTCTGGTTTCCTTTGTTCTGCATAAAGACCACATTTCACTGAGAGTGGTTGCTTCCTTCTTGGCATATATGCTAGATGTAAAGTTTCCCCACTCCTCAGGTACAGCATTGAGTACTACAGTTGTCATTTCTCTGTCAGACATGACTTCCCCAAGCTCTTGAAGTTGATCTCTCATTTCAGAGATTTTCATGAAGTAGGGAGCTATTCCTTCCTTTGTTATCTTCATCTTGTATAATTCATTCCTCAGAGATATTACTTCTCCGATTGTGGATACTAAGAATAGCTCTACTAGCTTATCATAAATTTCTTTTGATGTCTCAAACTTGGAGACATAAGGAATGAGAGAGTCTTTGATTGATTCTATCAGAATCCTTTGAGCTCTTATCTCATCCTTATTGTACTTGGCTAAGGCTCGAGTCTATTCCTTAGCAGGGATGGTGATATTCGCTTTAACATGCTCTAGGAGTTCATTCTCTTTGAGTAGTAGATCAGTCATCTTCTCCCATGCAAGAAAGTTATTGGTACCTACCAATTTATTGTTTTCCTTGCAAAAATACATTCATGTATATTCAAAAGGGGACATGTACTTTCTTGATAGATTTTGAGATGTAATGGATTTGCTACCTCCTTAAGGACTTGAAGGCTTGTCTTCCCTGGATCTTGACGTTTTTCAAGTGGACTTGCTTGGTGATGAAGTTTGTTTGAAGACTTGTAGCTTGATGTAGGTCCTGCTTCAATCTGTTCTTCTTTGTGGGCGCCTTTATATAAGGCTCTTCTTCTAGCTCTGTAGACCTCCTTGATGAATGATGGATTGTAGACCCTTCTTGACCTTGAAGTAATTGAGACTTCTAGGCTTGATGCTTCAACTTTGTAGATGCTACCCCTTGATGAGTGTTCTCGAGTTTCCCTATCCTTGATGTGTCACCTACGCTCTGATACTATGTTGAAGAATCTAGGGCAAAGTAGTATAGTGTGATTCTTCGTTACTTGATAACAATTTGTGGAGTCTTTTTACTTTTCTTGTTAGCTTATTTTTCTTCTTCTTATTATTAGTGCATATGTGTGTACTTCATCAAACTGCTACCAAACATAAAAACAAGAACACAAGATGTTGGCTCTCTGTCAGGGCCAAAACCTCTCTTCTCTTGCGAGGAAAACCCTTTAGTGAATTTCTCTTATTGAAGCTTCTATTGATCAATGCCAAAACCTAGATCCATGACTAAGAGATCCTCCAAGCACAAGTCAAGTCTCCACTCCTTTTTACACCATATACCCCAACACTTTTTCTGACACTTCTTCCAACACTTCATTTCCTGGCACTTCGTCTTCCAAACTTCCAGCACTTCGTTCTTATTGCAACTTGTTAGTAACCTTGTAGTCCTTGCCCTAGAGAAGATGCTTTTGATGAGACCCTTCTCCTTATGATGGTTCCTTCTCTTCACTAATCAACTAACTTGGATGACTGTAATGTATGGTTGTTGTGACTGCAGAAAGAGATTTGATTCTCGCACGTGTGACTATTTTCTACCCTAGAAAACAGTCCTTTTAACTTCGGTCTTGTTCCTTCTTCCTTCGTTTGTGAGGGCTTCTCCTTCGCTCTTAGATAGAGGCCTTGTAGACCTTAGTTTCTTGCCCAAATAGTGATGAATGTAGGACTAATGAGTTGTTGCTATTATGACCGCAGAGAGGGCCCTTTTCCTCGCATGTGTGACTATGCTTTACCCTTAGAACAGACTTCAAGACTTCAGTGGTGTACCCTTTTTCTTCGCTGCCAGTGGAGACCCATGTACTTCATCTTACTTGCCTTCTCCTTCACTGATTTCAGAGATCTTGTTGTGCGTTGTATGAAGAGTGGACAACCTCTATAAATAGAGGTTTGTCCCTCCTTTTTAGGCTGACTTGATTGTTCATTAGGTCGACTTGGTTGCTGCTTGTAGGCCAACTTGTAGAGTAGACTTCGAATGGTTCTTTGGTGGGGTTGTATGCCTGAATGAGCTTCTTGATGGTGCCATCGCTTGGAGGAGACTTCTGACTTTGCTTGGAGGTATTCTCTTGACCATAATACATATACATACAAGGTATAACATGCCCTTAAGGTCTTCAACTTATTCTTTTGACTATTTGACTCACCTATGGCACTTTAAATAGTGTTATACCTATTTCAATGAGCAAGAAACTCATTGACATATATTATAAAAATAATATTTATTTTTCTTGAATAAATACAAATATCAAAAGTACATTTATGAAGACCGAACCTAGTTACATTTCCTTCAACACCCTCCAACCTATCCTAATCTTTAAGCTCAATTATGGCCATTCTTTGAATTTGATCGAAAATCTCCCTCTTCCTCCGCTTGGTTGTTGAATCTGCTACTTGCACTTCCTTCTAAAGTGAGAAAAATTGTTTGCAGCAACTGCCAACTACAACTGGGAAAATCAAATTTCTACGCTAGAAACCCTCTAAGAGAAATTCTCTCTGTGACTGCCTTTCTCGTCCACCTGGTACTGATTTTGTTGACACAAGACCCTTTTGCGCCCAAACAAGGAATCTGCCCAACGAAAATACTGGATTGTTGCCCCCTCTGCCTGCTGGAATCACTCAATCTGGCAAATCGAATTTTTCTACCCCGTTGCACTGAAAAATCAAACTTCTTCAAGCAACTCGCAATACCTGGCTTAGGTTCTGTGCATCCCCTGAAAATTTGTCCTATTGCTCTGTTTGCACAGTGAATTTTTGCTTCCACTTTTGAGCTTCCCCGTCTGATCAAAAACTTGCTCGGAAACTATGTGAAAATTTCAACTATTGCAACTAGAAATTATTCTTCTAATTGTAACTTAATTAACAGTGTATTTTCCCCGACAAACAATGAATAATTCACAACTGCAATTTTCACGAAATTAAATTCTGCGAAAGATAAACTGGAATTTGAGAAAATACTGGCACACACATAAAAATTTGACACAATTTTTGGACAAAAATCCCTAGAAAACCCAACTTGGGAAAATCGGTGTAGCAGTTGAGGGTTTTAATTATTAAGCAACAGTGAGAAATTATGAGTACAACTATATGCCAAAATATGGCAATGCTACAGAGAAAAATACTGGCAAAAATCTAGTGAGGAGTTTTCCTTACCCCACAAGCAATTCAGGCGCTGACTGCTAGCTCCAAGTGAAATGTTCAAGCAACTTCTGTGCAGGTTTGTGTCACCCTAGCACAGTTCCTTCCATGCTCTGCCTGAAACAACTGCTACGCAAGTCGTCTTGTCTGCTATTGACTAAGAAACAGCGGCTTCGACACTTTGGAGAAAGAAATTGGCCTCTGGAACTGAAACACAACTTCTCTCCAGCAAAATCGAATTGCCTCTAGAAACTTTTGTGCAACGCCTACATCAACCTCTCTGTGGCTATCGCTGCCTCTCTATAATGTACTCTCCGGATCTAGAAAATCTTCCTCCATACTCACTATCCCTACCCCTCTTTGTCTTTGTTTCCCTTCTCTGGCTCGAACTCTTCCAACAATTGTTGTTGCTCTCTGGAGAAATCGAACTGCCCAAGGAAATCGATCTCAAGTGTGTTCTCCATCTACCCATCTACCTTCTCTTATAATCTCCAGTTGGAACTCCAACGGCCAAGATTAAAACATAGTCGATGGTTGAGATTATCTTTAGATCAATCTATGTGATTTTTTAGATAATTCACACATTTCTCAATTAATACGGATTAATTAACCCCTTTTCCTAAGTTTAAACTTAGGAAATATTTAAAAATAGGTTAATAATCTAATTGAGACACTTCTAGGTGGAATTTCCATAAACGATTTCTGGGTTATGGAGAACTCTTGTGTTTTAGCCTCTCCACATAGTTTGAAGACTAGAACACCTCTGATGCTACAAAAACTAACATAATATCCATGTGAATAAGAGCTTGAGGAGATGGTGTAATAACTCTAATATAATATTCCTTCACGTATCCCAATAACCCTTGTCTTTTCAAAACTAGGATTATTTCCCCAAACCAAAACTTTACCACCAACAAAAACAACCCTATCTCCTTTATCTTCTAAACAATAAATGGAGAGCAAATTCTTTTTCAAACCTGGGACATAGAGAATGTTGTTAAGATGTAGCTTTCCTCCATTTTCCAGCTTCAATCATGTAGATCCAAGGCCTTTGACTTCATAGTTTTTGTTGTCTCCAAGCTCCATTGAATGTGATGATGATCCTTTTGATAGAGCATGAAGTTGTCCACTTTCTTTGATCATGTGTATTGAGGCACCGCTATCAATAATCCAAGCATTTGTCATCATTGAGTGTACCTGTAAGTGCAGCCAAGAGTCCTTCAATCTTGACTTTCCTAGATAGATAGTAGATGATCCTTACACCAAAGCTTCCTACAATATTCAAGAGATTGATTCCCATCTTCAAATAGATTGTCAATGAGAGAGTGATCTTTCTTTCAAGATTGTTTTTCTTCCTTCAAATGATAGCCAAAAAAGTGATCTTCAAATAGTCCTTCCTTAACCTTAGCTCTGATACCGTGTTGAAAATTCACTGCTTGTAGTAATTAGGGTTTGATTCCTCTTTTCTTGATAGTTAGTTGTGATGTGTGTTGGCTTCTTTACTTCTTTATTATGTAATCTTTTCATCAAGCAATTACCAAATCAAAAGTACATGAAGATCACAAGAACAAGGAACACAAGATGTAGGCACTCAGCCAGGGAAAATCCCCTATCAAGGGGAAAACCTAGTCAAACTCTTCCACTAGTAAATTCAAATCAAGACGACACAATCCAAGACCCTTTTGACCTAGACAAAGACCACCTTCAATCACCAAATCAGCCCTTCCTTCATGTAGACAAACTTTGCCAAATCTTCCAAGTGTCAGCTCCTCCAATACTCCATTAATCCAAAATTTTGACCCCCCAGCTAAAAAATTTTGAACCTGCAGTTATTGCAAAAATTTCGGCCCCTACAACTTGCCCATAAACCCTAGAAAACTCACACGTGTGAGAGAGAGATGCTCCAAACTTCGATTTTTCTTCTTCCTTGAATTAGGTCTTCTTCTCTTGTAATTTGCTCTCTTTTTCGTCCTCTTTCTCTTGTAGATCGAACTTGTGCGTGTGTGCTTCCAAATGAGTCGAGTTGCCTATATTTATATTGCTTATGTTAGGTCGAATAGCCCTAATCTGGGTTGTTAATTGTGATAGGGCTGACTTGGTGAGGAGGTGACAAATGACACTTTTGACTTAAGAATAATTTTCTTTACATGATACAAATGCTCAAGAAGGGTCTAATAAATGTGACAAAGACTCTTTTGGCTCTTGACAAAACCTAGAAGCCTTCAATGGAGGCTATGACCTAGAAATAAATAAAAGAGCATGAAACCTGCACTAAAAAATATTTTTCTTTACAATAAAATTTATTTTTCTTTTCTTTTGACAAATACAATTATGAAGACGTCGTGACACTAGTTACATACTTCAACATAAAGAGTGGAGCACAACCACCAAGGAGATAGTGGGTGGCTTGCCTGAGAGTTGCCTCTAAGCTCTTCAATTGGGGTTGGGATTTTCCCTATAGAAAAGAGTTTGGGCAGTAACACTATTGAAAGCACTATCGAAAGTCACCATCACTAACAACCCAAACCCACAGTGAAGAGTCAAAACTATTTAGCATCAAGGGTAACAGTGAATATGATTATTTAATAATGATAATATTGTCTTCCAATTGAAATAAGTTGTCATAAGTCCAAACTAGTAGAATATATGCACTTATATCACATGCTACATTCTAACTAGGATACCAGAAACGCTGCCCCCAACTCCTAAAAACATCATTCGACATTTCGGATACGGAAACACATACGAAACAGCTTGGAAACAACATGGAAACGTTTTCGACACATTTCACTTTTTTGGAAACGGCCAGCTTGAGATCGGAAACGTTTCAAAGGAGTTTGAAGAAAATTTGATCTGTTTCTAGAAAATTTGGATATGTTTCCATAAAATATGGATATGTTTCCAAGTTTTCAGGTTTCCAATGTTCTAGGCACTTTATTGCAAGATTATATTCCATCATTGTTTGTCCAAACCATGTAAATGCAGTTGAATTCTTTGCAGACCATATATCCACTGACTACAGCTCATCTGAAAGTGAACATTTATCTTGAAAAAGGATTCATGACATGATACAGGTATTTGCCAAAAAGTTTTCAACAGTGCCAGATCTAAAGAATGGAAACCTACAATGTGGAATGGAAACTCATAAGGTATCTATGAAATCAAGAAGGAAAGTTGTTACCCACAAGTTGGCTGGTGGAAGCAATTTCTTTGGTGGAAGCAATTTCTTTGCATTAGGTTAAATTTCTCAACATTTCTTTACTAGTACAATACTTCACGATACTTAATTGCTTAAATTGTGGCATCTTGATTCTTGGTCATATGATCTTTGGTTGTGAATAAATAAATCCAGCTTACTTCTTTCTATGAATTTCAGAGCATCTCGTGTTGTAGCTACTGGAATACAGTCCAATTTATAATGTGTAGAGTCTAGACATTGATATTTACAATGATTAAATTTACATTATATTCGGTGATACTAAACAATATTTCTATGTCATGACTCCTTTAGAGTCTAGAATAAGATATTGTGCAACATACTATTTACAAATTCAAATTCGCTATGTTGCCTTTGCGTTAGTACTGTCAAATTCATTAGAAAGATATATAATTTCATGAAGTATGATGTGACTCTGAAAGCAATCTCATATTCATTTAAACTGAGTGGGTATTGACATTTTAATCAAAGTTGCCAACTTAAATGTTATAATAATCATTGATGATGATGACGTCAATGTTTATACTGAATTGATGATGATGATTTGTTTCTGTTGAATTCATGATGATGATTATGTATTTTTAAATATAAAATCTAGATTCTAAAGACTAAAAGATGAATGATAATATATATTATTATATATATATATATATATATATATATATATATGCCATTTCCTTGTCATATCGTATCTAGATTTTTTGAAAATTGGCCATATTCATTTCAAGCCCCGTATTTGTATCCATTTCAGTGCAACTTAGCATTCTAAATTAAATTGCATGTGCAACACATATTGAATGAATGTATAAGACAAGCAGGGCATGGGAATTGTGTGCCAATCTAAACCAACCAAATATCCAAAACAACAATAGCAGGGAAAGCAATTCAACCTTTGGGGCTCCACTAACTGTTCCAACTGGCAAAGCAGCACGAAGGGCATCCCAAGAAGTCAAGTTCTCTTGTAATTGTCCTGTTACCTGCACAACAATTGCCCATAACATTATAGAGGAACAAAATGTAGTAATTGTAATTCTAATGACAACCAAATAGTCACTACCATGATTTCTTTTCCAACTAAAACCTCGTAGGGAAACAGAAGAGATGCTTCCCCACATTTGTGGTCGGCATCCCTCATAAACGCAAGCATACTCTGGTGCACCTAACCTAAAGGATTAGAACTAAGCACTTCACTGACACAAAACTAACCAGATACCCAACAACATTGGCACCAACCAATTGAGCTAACCCCTTGGGCTATGGTACTACCATTTTATGCAAACCCTTAAAAGATTAATGAAATACATGTAAAATATAGTTGACTATTTTTAAAACAACCATAACATTTATCTCATACAATGCAACTTACCGTTGAACTAATGTGCATAACATGTGAATAACGCTCGACATTCATATATTTCTCCACCTTCACAGATCCAGGCTTTGAAACCTGATTTCAGAATTCACTAAGAAGTTACAACTTGTAAAAACGTTCAACCCCATGAAATTGATATATGTAACATCTCTAACTTCCAATGTTCCAATGAAGAAACTTTGTTGTAATTTTTCTATGATTGCATCTAAACAGAAAAAAAAAAGGGTGAACGTTAAAGACCTGAATTACATAAAACTGACAGTAATACAAATCAACTTGCTAAGAGTGTTTTCATTGGGGCAGTTTTCATCTGCTCCTTTCTCTGTAAGCTCATAAGAGAAACACCAGAATATCAACACTTTTACATGACTGGTTTCTCTTATTAACCTCCATTTTAAGTTGGCATGTACACCTCTCCTGGGATTTTTATGACCTTGCCAATCAGGCAATGGCATATGTAACACCATTATTTGCTCCATATAATGCTACACGACATTTTCCAATGAGAGAAAAGAAAATGAACTTGCTGCTATTTTATAACACAATATTTCATTATACAGAGTCACACTCTACGTACCCAACAACAAAACTATTCATTCTCTATCTAATGTATGAATCATTCTCCCCTGAAAATGATATACAACAGCATACAGATGGATGCCCTATATTAGAAGATGCTCAGATTGTTTTCTTTGGAACCTGATTACTCAAAAACTGTGTTACTGACAATTTCATCAATGTTTCCACCTGTTTTAACAATTTAATTCACTATTGTTCTTAACATGGATGCACTGATAAATACCCTAATCCACAATCACAGATTCAAGGGATAAAAAAAACGAAGTGCTGAATGAAGAAGAAAGTAGACTATTTTGAAAATTGGCAATTATAATATATCGATTACGCATCAACTGCAACAGTTTTAAGGCCATTCACTGTCTAGGTGTAAGGTGAATCTAGATCTTAGGAATCCATGGAATACATGTTAACATATGCAATGTGCTTTATTAGGGTCCCACAGTCCACTTAATTCAGTCGTGGGGAGTATTATGATTGTTAAGACCATAATTACAAGGATCGTCAAATTTTCGGCAACATCATGAAAGATTGTGATGTCAAACATAAATGAAAAATTGCCATGAAAAAATTGTGATTTTTAGGTTAAAAAACTGAACATTGCGATAAAAAAACAGCAAAAATCACGTTTTTTGTGTCACGACAGCAAAAATTGCCCAGTCGTGACTCTTGGTTACTTAAAGCCTAAAGGTGATTTTGTGATTTTTCAAGGGTTGTTTCTCTTCGGAGCTGTTGGAGAATGAGAGGGAAGGGACACAACAGCAACAATAACCAGTGTTAAGAGAACCAAACCATTGTTTTCATCATCACCATACAAGTTTTTTTAATAGCAGCAAGGATCAATTCCTATCTGCCTACGGTGTTCATATTCTTTAATCACAGCTATTTCCTCAAGTTCCACCCTCTTCACCAGTTTTTTTTTTCAAGATTTATGCAGGGTTTCAAAGTCCATATTGCTTTCCTCTTAGTATCATTTTACATGGCTCATACAACAATCTAGATGTCTGTTCTTTTTAAACCAGCAAGGTGTTTTATTTTCGAGCAATGTTTATCAGCAAACACTACCTCTTACCATCATTTTTCATGGTTCACAGAACAATATAGAGGTATTTTCTAACCAGCAAGATGTTTTAATTTCCAGCAATATTTGAGCATCAAACACTAGCTCTTATCATCACATTTCATGGTTCACAGAACTATCTAGAGGTCTCTTTTTTAACCAGCCCTAAGGATAAAAAAGAGACCCTAGGATTTGCAATTTAGGTTCTCAATTTTCTGGATGGTCAAGGGAAAGAAAAAACTATCGTTATTCTTCACATACTTGAGAAAGGGTTCAGCTCAACAAGGAGCATTGAAGCAAATACCGAATAAACGTAGCACAAGAACATCAATCCCATGGACATAATACCAAGTTAAAGCAAATAAACTAGCTTACTTCACCATGCAATATCCAAGATCCACCATAAGCATCCATGAAAAGAGATCACATCACATCACAACATCCACCCAAGAAAGTCACTCGACTAGTCCTCAATTGCGCACTAGAGAGAACCATCACTAATAAAGTATTGTTATGTTCCAATTCTGACAATGAATCCAAGAGGAAATCGTCTCCCCTATTAATATGAGGGTAACCAAGACAAATTCCTTCAAGTTAACCTAAAAAGCTCTAAAAATTATTAAATTCATGATACAAGGTGCACAGATGATCAAGCCGACCCCAAAAGATGGACATAACAATGAAATAACATGAAAATAAGCCTCAAATCCCACTCCTATGAGTGTCTAGAGTCCTCCAAGAGTGACATCATCATCCAGAATCCATTTCTCTCCATGAAAAGGTGCAATAGATAGCACAAGTGATGTATCTTATCCCATAACTCATGCTTCTCCAACCAAATGAGGTGCCAAATCACCAAAGTAGCCCTCTTAAGCCCACATTATATTACAAAAGCTCACATCATCAACAAATAAGGTCCTAGGATGGCATCATCAAGCTAGGGCATGACATTGTCAATGTAGAAGGTGCATCTAACCCTCCATAGGGTCCCAAGTGATCGACACCATTAATCACCATCAAGAGAAACACAATGTCTATTAAGAAGGTACAATACCAACCTATGGGTGTCTTTTCATCTCAAGGGTGCATCAATTCTCCAAGTCATGTCCTAGCATCAAATGTCAGTGTCCAAGGTCCCAAGGCTAGAGGAGGGTCATATCATCTGTGTGATAAGTCTCCATCCAGGCCAACTTTCCCCAAAGGGACTCCAACGTCCTCCACAAAGTGTCTTGCATCATCATGGAATGCCATTGGACATGCTCTACAAATGGGCTACAGAAGCATCATACCATCCCTCAAGGGATCCTAGCTACACCTATAAGAATCACCTAACACAGAATCAAGGAATCAAGTAAAAGCAACCTCACAGGTACAGGAACCATAAAAGCATCAAGGTGGAGTCTGGACCATATTCAATGCCAAAGCCATCATGTTGAAGAATGTAACTAGTGTCGATCTTCATAATTGTATTTGAGTCATGATGTAATGAAAGAAAAAGAAAATTTATAATAAAAGAAAATTGACTTATTAAAGCATGGGTTTCATGCTTCGGTCAATACTCAGTAGGTCAAAAGCACCCACTATGTCCTCTAGGGTTTGTGTCTTGAGTCAAAGTAAAAATCATGATATAATAGACCCTTCTTGGGCTTTATATGTCAAGAAAGAAAAAAAAAATTATTCTAAATAGGTCTTATAAATCTCATACACCAAGTTGGCCTAGAAGGAAAGCCTCAAACTACTATATATACAAGTGCATTTGACCTAGTTAAAAGACACATTCATGATTCGATTTGCAGCAAGAAGACAAGATGAAGTGCAAAGTATATGAAGGAGTGCCCATCCTATTACAAGAAGAAAAAGAAATCTAGCGAAGGAGATTAGAAGTCGAACAAAGGCCTATCTTGTGACACACGTATCAGTATACTGAGAAATTACAGGGCAGAAAAAGTATAGGACTGTTGCAGAAGCAAGAAGAGAGGGCCGAGACCCTAGTTGATTTGGTGAAAGTTCGATTTGTTCATGGAGGCTGACTTGGTGGGAGAGGTAGTGGTCTTGGTCAAAGAGGTCTTGGCTTGTCTCAACTTGATTTGATTTTACTAAAGGAAGAGTTTGGCTGAGTTTTCCCGTTCATAGGGGTTTTTCCCTGGTTGAGTGCCTCTAAGGTTTGCAAGTTTTCATCATAATAAAGAATGTTAATATCTAAGATCTTAGATAAAATACATAGAAACCCTCATCCCAAATTCTCATGTTCCCTCTAAGGAACCCTAATCTATGTTATTTAGGGTTTGTAGCTATGTGATAATCTTTTATGATGATAGGGTTTGTAGGTACTCAAAGGGTTTGTAGTATGTACTCAAAATCCCTTGAAATTCATTCTCTAAGAAGTAATGAAAATCCTAGATAAATATTATGTTATTGTATTTGTATATTTTGGTATGTTTGTCAATAAATATTACAGGTGTGATGACTTGATAAATCAAGTTGATCCTTGGACACAAGCTGATGAACCTTGAAGACGTTGTCATAATTCAAAGGAAACCCTTCAATAAGGACACCCCACAAGGTTTGTAAACAAAGCAACTCAAGGTATGTCTAAGACCACAAGATTTGTAGCTCTCTTCTTCATAAAGGTACGATCATTATGAAATTTGCCTTGTATTACTAACTTTCTTATGTTTATGGTTTTGAATCATAAAGATTCTTGTTAGGGTGATTAATCTCTATATTGAATCTACCCTTGGCATACTATCTCTTGCCACTTGTTCATTTTGGTGAAACCCTAACCTTTAGGATTCACTACAAAACCCTAACCTTTTGATGCTTACGGTATGTTAATGATGAACCCTAGTCTACTTGGGGTTTGTTGATAAAGTCTAGAACATATAATGATATCCTACTCTCTTGATGATTAGGATTTTAGTAATGTTATGAAAAAACACTAGTCTTTTAGTGTTAATTGATGATATCTAAGTTATATGATGAAACCCTATATTTTTTAGGGTTTGATGAATTAGAGTTTTTGACAAAACCTTTGTGATAGTCAATCCTAGGAAGGAAACCCTAGGTGTATGAGCTTCCGCATAATTGAAACCTTAGTCTGGTCAAATTGTTAAAGTTTGATGTGTGTATCTAGGGTTTACGATAAATACCCTAGTAGAAGATTGATATAAGCAAACAATAATGAAACCCTAGATATGAAATGTTAGGATGCTAACTTTATTATTGATATCTATGATTTAATTTTATTAATGAAATCTAGGGTTTATGAAAAAACCTAATAGAGTTTGACACAAAATTCTAAGAACATAATATTGAAGCTTCAGATGTAAAATGTTATGGTTGGATTGCTAACTTGATTTAGTTGTTAATATCTAAGGCTTTAAGTCTCGATGCAATCTAAGGTTTTTGACAAAACCCTAGCAAATTTGTTGAAGTCTAGATTATGAAAAGATGTAACTCTTGTTGATTGTCAACCTAACTAGGCTTATGTTTTAGATGTCTAAAGCTTGATTTGATGCTTCCATTACAACGACATGCTAACCCTATTTTGATAAAGTTAATTTCATGCTCCTACTTGGTTGTACTTATTGTTGAAAAGTTGCAGGTACATGATCTTCAAGATGTCGAAGATGTTCACCTACCTCATAGTTGTAGATGACTTCATAACAATGATGAGCATGATGGAAAGAGGCAGCTATAAGAATGATGATGACATTAAAGATGAATAGATGATCTTGTTGCCATAGTAAGGATGATGTTCTTGAAGGAATGTAGATTTGAAAGATTGAAGTTCTCCGATGAAATGATGATGCAAAAGAAAGAGTCTGTGTGGCTGGAAAAATATAAATTGTTGATGAACTTATTCCCTAGCTAAGAAGAAACTTGGATAAAAGAAAAAGTGTATACTTCCCCAGTTGAAAGGGAGCTTGGTTGAAAGTTAATCTCTTCCAAAGATCATAAGGATAATTAAGATAGGAGAATAGATAAAGCACTACAGACAGGTTGTTCATGATTGATGAAGTTACAAACAAAAAACAAAAAAACTTGGTTACATTGAAAAGTGTTGAGGTTGAGTTTGGTGCTGCTAGAAAAGTTGAAGAAGGAAGCTTTTGAAGAAATAAGCTTGGATAAAATGATGATCACCTAAGCAGCATCAGAATATTTGAGGACCCCAGAGGTTTGTACTAACTTGTATATATTTGAAAGTTTATTACTAATTGGGGTTGTGTTTGTATAGGCAGATCTTTCCATAAAAAGGTTGACACATTTTGGAAGCATGCTTAGACTGGTGGATATATCTAATTTAGTTGATATGAGAGATGCAGCATCTTGGGGCGACAAGATGGTTGGGAGGACATCTAGTCGACCTGTGATGGTGTCTAGATCCCAAAGTAGGGAGAGTATCGCTGATCATGTGGAGCTTCGACCTTAGATACGATACCTAGATCCTTGGGTTGGTGTTAGAGTTGAAGCCTAATGGTACCTATAGTGACTGAAACTTGGAACACACTTTAGTCCCACCCGATTAGATACTCTGGTCAAGTATCTAATCTGTAGCACTGCGTGTGTTGTAACTCTTCGCAGAAACATATCATTTTGAGTTCATCCATGTACCTATGTATATATGTAATTATGAATACCTCCCTAATTAAGAGGGAGTGTTGAAGAATGTAACTAGTGTTGGTCTTCACAATTGTATTTGATTCATGATGTAATGAAAGAAAGAGAAATTTTATAATAATAATAATAAAAATTGGATTATTACAGCATGGGTTTCATGCTTAGGTCAATATTCAATAGGTCAAAAGCACCCATTGTGTGCTCTAGGGTTTGTGGCTTGAGTCGAAGTAAAAATCACGATATAATAAACCCTCCTTGGGCTTTATATGTCAAGAAAGAAAATTTGTTTTCTTGTATATAGGTCTTATAAATCTCCTACACCAAGTCAGCCTCCAATCCTTCAAGTCACCCTAAAAGGGCAACCTCAAACTACTATATATACAAGTGCATTCGGCCTAGTGAGAGGACACACATTCATGATTTGATCTGCAACAAGAAGACGAGATGAAGTGCGAAGTATATTATGGAGTACCCATCCCATTACAAGAAGAAAAAGAAATCTAGCGAAGTAGATTAGAAGACTAACAAAGGTCTATCTTGTACACATATGAGTATACTAAAAAATTACGAAGTCGAAAAAGTACAAGACTGTTGCAGAAGCAAGAAGAGAGGGTTGAGACCCTAGTTGATTTGTTCGAAGTCTGATTTGTTCATGGAGGCTGACTTGGTGGGAGAGGTAGTGGTCTTAGTCAAAGAGATCTTGGTTTGTCTCAACTTGAATGATTTTACTAAAGGAAGTGTTTGACTGGGTTTTCCCCTTCATAAGGGTTTTGCCTCGATTCACTGCCTACATCTAATGTCCATTTTGATCTTCATATTGTGATAGTTGTTTGATGATCTAGAACATAATAACAAGAAAAAAAACTATCTATAAGAATATCACAAACAACTATCTAAGTTAAGAGAAATCAAATTAAATAAGCCCTAACCAAGTTGCCCTAGATTCCTCAACACATCAAAGTATTTCTCACAAGCATCATCTTCAATTGTCCTACTAGCTTATGATTGTGCTCAAGTTACCATACATAATTATGGGAGCATTATTACATGACCTTACCAAGTGCTTCCAAACCTAAGGGCAGGAACAATTCCTAGGTTGGCCCTTTCAAATAATAGGTGCAAGTGTATGTGTTATGCCTTGGAGTTTACTTCATGAAAGTTGTCACAGTCTTATACTAGGTTATGCAAACCATTGTTAATGAGTCTCTTTGTAGAGGGAGTGCTTTAGCTACTTGAGTTACTTTCCCCCACCAATGTTTTTCTGAGCCCCCAAAATTTTCCTTTTCCTCAAGCGCAAATGACTACATAGTAGGAGGTAGAGCTCAAGCTATATTTAGCTTTTGCTTGTTTTACATCCCTTGTCGTTCGTTTGCATCTCAATATTTGGCTTGTGCTTTTTTTCTTTTCTTTCAACAACATCAACTTTGAGTATTTTCAACTCCTTCTCATCAACCAAGGCTAGCAGGGAACAAGTATGATCGTTTGACAACAAACAATCAAAAGATGGGATAACAGACATCAAGGAATGATGACATGGGTTAAGTATCAATAATATGGAGTGCTACCATCATCAAAGCCTCCTAATTGTGCCCCTCCAAGACAATGAAATAAAAACACTAAGAAAGGTCACATTGAACTAGGGACACATGATAACCACCAAGGTGAAATAAGGGAACAAGTACACAACCAATAGCAATCTATAATCCAATTTCAACCTATGATCCATACCAGAATGCCTTCAACATTAAATGAAAGCACTAGAATGCCAAAAATGGTTAAAGTACCTCCCAATAGATGACCCACCTTCATCAAATGAGCAAGCTAGATCACTAAGTGCACTGTCCAAAAAATGGACGAGAGGCATCTGAGGCTTGGCTATTTGTGGATCATGCTAGGGTTGTTGGTTGGCACACTGCAATGTAGGATACAAATTTTCTCTCAGAGTTACTCATGCATATGCATGGCTAACAAAAACCAAATCACAAAAGGGATTATGCAACCGAATTACCACTTGGCTAGAATCCTGGGGCATGTGACAATTTCAAACCCTTAGTGACTAATGTCCTTATGATCTCAATCAAACAAGTAGACCATTGAATTTAATTAACATTTGTTAATTTTAGGTATGTTCTATGCTTAGAGCAAATTTACTTCAATTTTCCATATTAGCTCAATATCAATTCCAGATTAGCAATCACATTTAGCATGATAGTAAAATGCAGATAGAACATAAATATAAATCGCAAGAGTACAAGCTAAGACAAGAAGACACAAGATGTGGCGCTAGCTAGGGACAAACCTCAATGTGGGGAAACCCCTGATCAATTCTTCTTATGTTCTTCAATAGTTCAGCAAAGAGAGAGATAGTACATATACATCAAAGGTCAACATTTTGACTTATCAAAATAAGAGCAGAGATCTTCTCCATGAAGATAACACATGAGGTCGCTGATCTGAACTCCGGTGAAGACATACTGCTTCAACTAATCCTACAAGGTGACTCCATCACCATGTTGCACCCATCACGGTGTTGCACCTCATCATCATGCTGCACCCAATCACTGAGCTCCTCTCATCACTATGTTGCTCCCATCACTGGGCTATACTTCATCATCATGTTGTACCCATCATGTTGCTCTTCATCATCATTATGTTGCATCCTTCATGTTGCACTGTGTTGTACCCTTCATTGCACTATGCTTACTACAATACATCATCATCATGTTGTTGCAATACATTCTTGATGCTGCACTACTCACATCATGTTGTTGCACCCCTCATCTTCAAGCTACTGCAATGCATCATGATGCATCCATTGTGTTGCACCATATTGCACCATGATGCCCTCATCATGCTGTCAACTATCACACCATATCCATCATCAATACACTGGAATACGCAGCGTGATGACTGCATTTGGGGCAGCATAGAGTCCTTCTCTTGTTGCGGAATAAGGCCAGCGTTTAGCATGCATTTGGACAGAGACTAGGGCACACACAGAACTGTGGCTAGGTCTCTTTAGAAGAGCGTATAGACCTTCCCTTAGAACAGTGGATTGAGGACCCTTTGAACAGTGTATGAGAGCCAACATTATGACTGCGGTTAGGGCTTGAACTGACTACAGTTAGGGCACAAGTCTTTTCAAAGATTGCGGATAGAAGACTGTGTTTAGGGCCAGGACTGCGGCCAAAATTATGTGGCTAAGACACTTCCTCACTACGGCTAGGGTAAGGATAGATTCTCCTTTTTGGGCTGTGTCTAGAAGTCTTTACTTAGGACTCACTTCCTTGTTGTGATATCACCTTCTTCCCTGAGTACATTAGGGCTTCTTGCCTTCATGATTGCGTGTTAGTTAGGGCATCATTAGGCCAAGGGTTAGGGCTTCTCCATACCAGCGTTAAGATTCTCTATAGCGTAGGAGCCTTCTCTATGGCAGCGTTTAAGCTTCTCCATGACAGCGTAGAGCTAGGGCAGCTTCTTCTTAGGGCAGCGTATACTCTTAGGATCTCTCCTCCCACCAAAACCCAAAGACAAGTGGAGAGGAAGAGATCACAAGAGGTGTGTGTAAAATGACTTGCAAGGCACCTCTATTTATACTAAAACGTTGAGGACAAGTGGGGTTAATTTGGTTGTTGGCCGACCTTGACGAATTGTCACATAACACAAATAAATTCATATCTCCATGAATACTTGTCGAAATCGAATGATCTTTAGATCAATCCTACACCTCTCGACGAGAGGAATCCAAGAAAAATATCAGTTGCCATAAATAAGATGACCCACATGGAGTTTGGCCCTAGTTTCCAATTTTAACAACATTGAATTTAATTTTTTGACCATAACATCAATCATACAATAGTTAAAAATTAAATAGTGGAAGCATAAAGAATAATTTCACACATGCATAGGTAATTATTCCTTCAAATAATATTTTCATTCCTTTAAAAAACTTACAAGGTAACCTCGACGTTGCCCAACAAAAACAACACTACACAAATATCAAAAAACAACTTTACTAACCTTCTATAGCCTACTTGAGAAAGTGCGTCTTGCTAGGAAAAACCAAATAGTAAAAAAACAATCGTTCAACCTATGGGACTGTTACCACAAAACCTAGCAAGCCTTGGAGAGGGAAACCCTACAGAACGATAGCTAGACAAAGTGCTAACAATGGTGTAGAGGCCCAATGTCACCTCAGCCAAAAGCACCTGCTCTTTATAGACTTTCACTGATGGGAGAAGTCCTGGTAGGAGGGAGATCACTTAAGATAGACATGCTAAGTATAAGGCACAAAGTGATCAAGCTAGAGCTCATTCAAAAGAGAGACTCAATAATGGTTCAAGGCATCAAAGAGAAAACTCTCTCAAAGAAAAGCCCTAGAAAGGAAGGCTCAAGACCTAGGGTTTCAAGATTTTTTTATGGTGATAGGTATCACAAGGTAAGGTCAAGGATCAACGGAAAGGGTTTCTTAAAATGATATTTAACTAAGCCAAGGCTCATGAAACCCTCAAGAAAGTCCTCAAGTTGAGGGCAAAAGAGACTAGGGTTTCCCTCTTGGAATGACACCTAGGGTAACAGATTTTATGGATTAATTTGAGTGGATGCTCCACCAAAGACCTATCTCTTGATGTTTAGGCTCTCAAATCACCAAAAAGTCTCCGCCCTAAAATTTCGCTGCAAGCACTACATTTTCACCCTAGCCTTAAAAGGACCAAATTTAAGGAGAGAAATTTATGGAGAAAATTTTGGAATGATCACCAAAGACTTGGACTAGTTCCTTGTCCTTCAGGCATATAGGGTCAAGGATGTGATAGATAAGCCAAATTTAATGTAAAGGAGATCGAAATTTGATGCTCTAGGTATTAAAATTCCAGCATTTACCCACTCAATGATAAATGGAGTATGATGGAGAGTTATAAGATTTCCTCCACTACGAACATTCATTACATGTTATACAATGAGTAACCTATGCAATTCTCAACTAGATAGCCATTAAATTTTATTTTCAACAAATTAGGGCATAATCAAGCATAATCTAGAAGAAGCAATTCCATACATTAGACAAAGTCAAATGATAATCTTCAACAATAGGAACTTAAAAGATAACATGTGGTATATCCATCCATTCACTAAAGAAATAGCTCCAAAGACAATCCAAAATAGCTTCCAAACATCAAAATGCATTCAAAGAATATCAAATAGCCAAGAAGGAACAAGTGTGAATTCTCTTATGAGGTTTGAATCCTCCAAGTGATGATGATGAGAGGATCAAATGCTCTTTCTCTAATTTATACATGTCTAATGAACTCTAATTTAGCCTAAATTTCCCTAATAGTTGTAAAATGATGGGCAAAACTAAGTGAAGTTACAAGCCAACCTCGTAGCGAATGTAAAATCATAAGAAATCGCCCAAAAGAGGGTCAAAATGATGACATCATCCATGCGTAGACCTCTTGAGGGCATCTGTTGGGCCCCTCTAGTGCCAAGCTGAGTGAAGAGGGCTCCAAAACTAATACTCCAATGTTCCACCAAGACTCCGATGCAGGGAGACGCGGGTGCGGGGAGACGCACAGGGGGGACGTGTGGGAGTACCCTAAAATTTTAGGGAAATTTCGGGGGTGCAAGGAGTCGTCGAGGTATATATATATATATATATATATTATATAACATATATATAATTCAAGTTCACATTCATTGTTCACTGTTCAATAATGAAAGCATAAAAATATTAAATAGACAATTGAAATTTGAATCATCGATCCATCCTCATCATTCATTTTGATACATACATCATTCATGTGACATATCAAGTGACATACTCAAGTGACAAGTCTCATTATTGAATTAATTATTATTCATACATACCATGAGATTCGAAAAACAAAAATAAAAATCAAAAATAAAATATTCAAATACATTGATCGATATCATTCATCATTCAATGGTTCATCATTCTACAATCTACATTGATTTAAAAACTAAATTCATCATTCATCATTCTAGAATCTAAATTGAAAGCAAAACATACTAGTATATACTATATTTTCAAAGTTTGAACACTAAATTTATATAACTCAAAGTTTCAAAGTTCAAACTCAAAAATAGTTAAGAGTGAAGAGTCAAGTCATCAATATCTAGTGTCGCAACTCAAAAATGAAAAATGGATAGTGAGCACTGAAAATAAAATGATAAATCAGCATCAAGGACTCAATCTCAATGATTGGTCCTCTACTTTGGGTTGAAATGAAATGAGCTTTAACTTTAAGTTTTGCCTTTCATGACTTTTAGGTTTAGGCTTTTAAGTTTTAGTTATTTAGTTTTAATTTTAATTTTTTTTTTAGACTTTTAAGTTTTAGTTTTTTAGTTTTAATTTTAGTTTTAAAAAAAAAAAAATTAATGGCTTTGATTTTTGAATTTTTGATTTTTAATTTTTAATTTTTAAGTCTTATTAGACAAATTTAAAGGGGGATGCCCAGGCGCACCCTTTTTGGGGAGTCTAGACTCCCACACTGAAGGGGGATGCCCAGAAGCACCCTTTTTGGGGAGTCTTGTGGAGTCTAGACTCCCACACTGGGGAAACACACCCCCTTGCGTCTCCCCAAGACTCCCCAAAAAGGGTGCGTGGGGAAACGCACCCCCAAGAGACTCCCCGTCCCGGGTGCGAGGGGTGCGCGCACCCGACCCTGGGGGACGCGTCCCCATGGAACATTGTAATACTCTAGGGATTGGCCCCTAGATTTCCATGCAAATCATCATGTGGGCCCCAGTTTTGTGTTTGGGCACAAAATCGGGCTCATGGGTCTCCTAGTGATACAATAGCCTGGTTTTGCTCCAACCTTGAGGGCTCAAAGGATGGTGTTAGCCCTCCCATGTCTCAAGGGGTGAGACAAACCTCATATGGACCTCAGATCAGCTACCAAACCATGTGATCACTGCTAAGCCGGTTGGGCCACACTAGTCCAATTGCATCACCTCATGAATAATGTGGGGCAAAGCACAAAGTATTGTGGTGTTGAAGGTGTGCTACTCTACAAGTGATAGGAGTCCCATGGCTCTCAATTTTTTAAAATTTGGCAACTCAGGGATGAATTTCCTAAAATAGAAAGCCTAAAAATAAAATCTCTAAAAATAAAATGTCTACAAATAGAATTTCTAAAAATTGAAAGTCTAAAAGTATGACTTTCCAAAAATAGTAAATCACCTTGCACCAATTGGTAATCAACTATTGTTGATGGAAAAGCCCTTCTGACCATCAATCAATCCAAATAGGCCAATTTCAACTTAATCATCAATATTATCATTAATAATATTATTATTACTCTTATGATGTTCTTATTAAAAAGAAACCCAAGTCACTCAATCATGGCTCTCAATAATGTTCTCTTACACTCTCATTATTATTAGAAAATCGGAAAGGCAAAAAAAAAATTCTCATTCTTGATAACTACTTGTGATGTTTCTTATTATTACGATTCTTTATATCTTCTTTCTTTAGTTCATCAAGCAATTACCAAAAGCAGCAATACATAAAACAATAGACACTGGACATAGGAACATGCCACGGCAAAACCCCCCTCGAGGGGAAAACCTAGTCAAGATAATTCTTCCTTTCAATAGTATTCTTTGAGACTCTTCACCCTGGACCAAGACCAAACCAAGTCAACCTCCCAGAATTTCGACCTCTTCCCAGCAACTTCAACTATGCAACAACTTACCACAACTAGCAACTTCTAGCAATAGTGAAACTTGCAAGAAGGGTCTCTTTAAATGTACAATAACTCTATAGACTCAGAAAATCCTAGAAGTCCACAATGGGGACTTTGACCTAAAACATGGTGACCCAAGCATGAAACCCATGCTTTAATAAGTCACAATAATAATGATAAAAATTATTTTCTTTATTCTTTTGACAAGTACATTACATGATGACTCAAGTACATTTTTGAAGACCAAACATAGTTACATTTTCCAACACTCCCTCTTAACTAGAGATGTATTCATAATGTACAAATACAATGTAAGATCTCAAACTATATGAACCATAAAGAACTTTAGGTACCGCAATGCCATGGACTAGATTCCTGACCAGGGCAATCTATCCAAACAGTCACTCAATAGTTTAGGCACCGCAATGCCGTGAACTAGATTCCAGAACAAGGCAATCTATCCAAGTGGGACTAAGATGGACTCAAGCTTTCAGCCCCTTTAGGTACCCTCAGGGCTACTTGCTAACCATCAACCCAAAAATCCAAGTGTGTATCCAAAACAGAGATCAATGATCAACATCACATTTCCAACTTCTAGACATCAACACAATGTGTCAGTCAGATGTCCTCCGAGGCAATGCTTCACTCACAAAGCCTCAACACCCCTTGATCCAGCACATCAAGAATGACCAATCTCTCCCAATCAAACTGATCGACAACTAGCATCCTATCAAATCCTTCGATAGATTCACCTATACAAACACAACCCCAATCAATAATATACTTTCACATGTACATAATCAAATACAAACCTTCGAGGTCATACAAACAATAGATGTTGCTCCTCAATTTTCCATAGTAGGACTATCAACCGAATATTTGACAGAAGATTCCTTAATCATATGTTTTACTTCCTACTTCACATGTAGCAACATATCCTCCGAAATTCATTCTTTAATTAATACCAAGCTATGCCCTCCTTCTCAACTAGGAAGCACCTTTTTATCCGGACTCCCTCTTAATCTTAGGGAGATCTCTTCTATTCATACTTCCTCTGCGAGATCAGCTTCTTCCTCATCGGAGAATCTTTCGTGGCTTCCAACTATTTCATCGGGGTTATCATCAACCTCATCATGCTTATCACATTAACAAACATCTTCACCAAGTTGAAGATTGTGTACCTGCACAACTTCAATGGCAAGGGCAACCAAATCTATAAAAGCATGATGTTAGCCATATCAACAACATGGAAGCATTTCAACTTTATTCATATCAGATACCCAGGCTTAACTATAAACAAAAGACATATACTCTTCAACAACTTGCTAGGGACTTTGTTATACACCCTAGACTACTTCATAACAACATATATTCCATCTAGGGTTTCAATGTTCCTTCCAAAGGTATGGCATACCTTTCTTCAACATATAGCCAACCCTAGAAACAATTCACAACACAGATAGATCTATAAAGCATCTATCACCCTCACAAAATACATATGACATACTTCTCACTAGCGATTCATACAAATCCTAGATTTCATACAAAAAAATCAATCAAAGTCAATTACAGCTTAGTCATTAACTTGACCAGCTTCCACTAGGGTTAATTCCAACCCCTAGATTTTCAATCAGCCATCAATCAATCACTAATCTAACCAAATGCTACTAGGGTTAATTGCAAACCCTAGATTTCCGATCAATCATCAATCTCAACCAAAAATTCAAATTTCAGCAATCTTTCACAAATCTCAAATTATCATATAGTCAACATTCATCAGAGATTTCTACTTCAACTAAGGTTCAACTTCAAAACCCTAGGATTCCAATTTTCACAATTTTAGCGATCTTACACAAATCTCAAATTATCGTATTTTAGAGATTTTACTTTGACTAAGGTTTAACTCCAAAACCCTAGAATTTCATTTCCACAATCTCAACAATCATTAAATAGATAAATCTCAAATTGTTACATTTCACACTAGACAATGTTACTACTAGGATTTAACTGCAAGACCCTAGATTTTTATTTTCAACAATCATTCAATCGATTTCAGATTGTTATATTTCACATACTAATAATTTAACTTCACTAGGGTTGAACTACAACACCCTAGATTTCTAGATATCAATATCCTAGAATTTCTTACAAGGACTTCCATTAAAAACTTATGACCATCATTGACTAGGTCAACACATATAGGAATTCATAACGACATAAGCATATCATATGTCCAACAACATTAATACATTTGATCTAGACCAAACCAAAAGGACATATCTATATATGCCTAGATTTCATCATGCAAATACATTTCATATGATGTGTTAGTCAAACCCAACTTCACAAATATCAATAAGAGTTAGACACACAACAATCTTAATTACACTAGGGTTTGATCAAACAAACACACACATATGAAGGAAACCATTTCTAAGACAATATAAGGGCTTTGCTCATACATTCCACCAAACCCCAATGAGCTAGGGTTCCAATGTAGAAACATAGCAAACCCTGCATTACCAAAAACTTCAAAGGTTCCGGGATTTTACACCTTATCACTCAATCCTAATTAGTTAGGATTTCCTGATCATACCAAAATCTCAAACATGACATCATCAATAAAACTTCAACTAGCATTTCACAATATCCCTAAGTAATTTAGGATTACAAAGATTCACAATAGCATACACTTCAGTTAGGGTTTTCCAGAACTTGTCTAGGGTTCTATATAGTCAATTAAGAATATGAGTGGGGTGGGTAGATTTATGAAGAGATGAATCACCCAAGCAAGAATCACTAATGTTCAATACAGCTAGTCATAACAAATTTAGTAATAGATCATCAAATGAATAATCTTTTCAATCAATGTATTCAAAGCATACCTTTGTTTCTTGACTATAGATGGAGAACGGTGATTAGTATTTAATATAATCAAAACTAAATGAGTACATGAACCCAAATCTGAAAAGACATGAGATACTTATCTTTGGGAGTTGTTGGGAGCTCCCTCCAAAGCTTGAGGGAAACCTATAAACTTAAAACAATACAATAATGTCTTGTCCAAAATATGTTAAAAACCTGTAAATTCTAAAACATATAAAACAAGATATGTAAAGCTACAAGCAAAGGACTTAATAGTGTAAGTCCCTAATGTCGAGTTCTTCGGGCTTGACTTTCTTTGAGTCTCCTTCTATGACAAGGTTGGCTTGATCCCTTCCTCTCTTCTTATTCTTTGGATTCTCGGGACAGACACTCTTGTAGTGACCCTTCTTATGACATTGATAGCACTCTATCTTGGACATGTCAACTTTCTTCCTCGGTCCCTTGGATCTCTTTCCTTTATGATGACCAACATAAGAATTTTATACTCCTTTAGGATTGGCAACCATTGAGATCCTTAATTCTTCCTAACTACAGGCAATCCATAATTCTTCAAAGGTGGGAGCTACCTTCCAACTATTGAAACCTGCAACAAATGCACCCCAAGAGGTTGGCAATCCTAATAGGATAGTGATCACTAGTTCTTTGTCTGGAACAATCTCATCTATGGCCAAGAGATCATCTTTGAGTCTAGCTATCTTCACAAAGAAGGTTGCCACAATATCCTCTTTAGTCATCTTCATACTCCTCAACTCATTCTTCAAACTTGCTACTTGACCAATGTTGTTAATAGTGAACAGCTTTGACAAGGCTTCATACATTTCCTGAGCATGATTGATGTTAGCTATGAATGGGACATGATTTTCTTTTATCCGTTATACCATCAGAGTCATAGCCACCAATTCTAAGTCCCTGAATTTCACTTTGTCGACATCACTGGCTTCTTCTGTGGGCTTCTTTACATTTCCTTTTACCAAATCCAGTACCTTGTTCTTCTCGAGGAATAGGTCAATCCTCCTTTTCCAAGATCTAAAGTTAGATGCTCCTTCAAGTTCGTTCTCACCCTTGAGTGAGTTAGACATCTTCCTTGAATATAATAGACTCCTTCCTTGGGATAGTACCTATGAATGGATCAAGTACTTGAGACTGCCTTTTTCTTCCTTTTTCACCAAAGCTCTGATACCATGTTAGAAAATCGGAAAGGCGGAAAAGATTTTCTTGTTTTTTATAATTATTTGTGATGTTTCTTATTATTATGATTCTTTATATCTTCTTTCTTTAGTTCATCAAGCAATTACCAAAAGCAGCAATACATAAAACAATAGACACCAGATGTAGGCACATGCCAGGGCAAAAACCCCTCGAGGGGAAAACCCAGTCAAGATAACTCTTCCTTTCAATAGTATTCTTTGAGACTCTTCACCCTAGACCAAGACCAAACCTTCCCTCCACACCAAGTCAGCCTCCCAGAATTTTGACCTCTTCCCAGCAACTTCGACCATGCAGCAACTTCCGGCAATAGTGAAACTTGGAAGACTTCGATCTCCCAATCAAGGACACGAAACAGAGAGAGAGACACACAAAAATTTCGATTTTCCTTGTCTCCTTAGCCTTCCCACACTTCACACCTTTTTCCAGCTACAAGAGAGCTTCGCACTTTTGCCCAGCAACAAGAGATTTTCACACTTCTTCCCAGCTACAAGAGAATTCGAACTTGATGAGAGAATGATGCTCCAAATGAATTCGATGACCTTCCTTTTATAGGCTTCTTGTGGGGTCGAAAAGGGTCCTTAGGCCAACTTGATCTTCTCTTAGGCCGACATGGTATGGAGGTTACATAATCCATATTTGACTCAATACTTAACCTTTTTACATGATTTAAAAGCCCAAGAAGGGTCTCTTTAAATGTACAATAACTCTATAGACTCAGAATAAATCCTAGAAGTCCACAATGGGGACTTTGACCTAAAACATGGTGAGCTAAGCATGAAACCCATGCTTTAGTAAGTCACAATAATAATAATAATTATTATTTTCTTTATTCTTTTGACAAGTACATTACAAGATGACTCAACTACATTATTGAAGACTGAACATAGTTACATTTTCCAACAATTATTGGCATGGCATATTCCTCTTACACTCTCATTAATGCTCTTACACTCTCTTACACTCATTAAAGCACATCATAAAATAATAATAATTATTTTCTTTATTCTTTTGACAAGTACATTACATGATGACTCAAGTACATTATTGAAGACTGAACATAGTTACATTTTCCAACAATTATTGGCATGGCATATTCCTCTTACACTCTCATTAATGCTCTTACACTCTCTTACACTCATTAAAGCACATCATAAAATATTCTCTTACACTCAATAAAAGCATGTCATAAAATATTCCTCTTACGCGCCCTTTAATGCATATGTTATGATCTCAATTAAAAGCATAAGTTGCAAAGGCATGCGTTCTTAATGGCATGAGTTACATTTCTTAAATGGGCATATGTTACTCTCCCTCTTAGCATGCGAGTTACTCCTCCTTTATGGCATGGATACATTGTTCCTCTTATATATATGTGCCTCATTCTTTCTCCTCTCACTACTTGTGCATTGTGAAAGAATAATTTGAACTTGAGAGAGAGTTGAAGAATATTGTGAGAAAGAGACTTGGAGAGTAAGAGCATAACTTGGTGAGCCAAGGTTGATTCAGTGCTTTAGTGTTGATTCAGTTCAAGGGAAGGTTGACCTAGTGTGTGCATCTGTTGCTGCTACCAGTGATCTTCATTCTACCGCTTGTTTAGGTTTGGGTGAACTTAGCCATTCTCCTGATCTCTCATTGTACTTTGTATCTTTGTTGAACAAATGAGATCTAATAGAAGAAGAATCTGCTTGTGGTTTTCCCCTTGTGGGTTTTGCCCTGGTCATTGGACCTAAATTCTTTGCATCTCATTTGGTTCTCGGTTGTCTTTTATTGTGCACTTGATTTATGTTCTATCTACAATTGCTTATCTAATATTGCAACATAAAGACGTTTTGTAATAAGTGATTGGTACAGCATAGAACTTCAGAATTTCAGCATCAATGCTTCACCTATAGGGTATCATAATGCTCCTCTAGTGGGCCTAGGCCCCAGTTGAATTGTCCTTTCCATGATGGAAACCACCTGCCAATCACACACAATGTCCAGTGTTGCATCTTCATCATTACATACAATTAATCATTAGTGCATCTAAGTGAACCAAGCTTATTGATCAAGGGCAAATTGAGACTTCATACATGTCTTCTTTTCCAAATTTGGGGCTTTGATCTCGTAATAGTGTTACTTCCCTAGGTAGCAGAGGCCAATAAACAACCCTATTGGGTGTGCCCAGCCCCTGATACATCCTTCAATAAATAGGATGCATGTGAATAACAATGGAATGGAATGGGGATAAAGGTGTCTCAGGGCCATATGCCATGGGTAAAGGGGTAACAATAAGAGGAAGTCTGCATATTGAGTGTACATATGTGAGGAGGGAGCAATCGTGGATGCATGAGTTACCCCAGTTTTTTTTTTTTCCACCCCTCTTTATTTTCCTTTTGCTTTTTCTTGATTTTTCTTTGTATTAATGCTCGAAGGTCTAGGAAATACAAGCATGTTGTGAATGATGTATAACAATTATTACCCCCTTAAATGTGTTGGAATTTCTAAGTCTAACCCGTTAGAAATTCTTCTTGTACTATCTGGTTTATTTCACCTACTTGTTTAATTACTTAACAAGTTATTTACCATGTAAATACTGAAAATAAACACAAGTACAATATCAACATCTACAGATCATCAACTGAAAGAAAACAAGCACACAAGTGACACCGTTATTTTGGACCAATGTCCCCAGAAAAACCCAATGCGGGAAAACTGGTGCAGCTATTCGGAGGGTTATATTATTATGCAGTTTATCTGAGTACAACTTGGTGCCTAAACCGGCTCACTCGACAGAGAAAAATATACGACAGCAATACCTCTATATTCGGAAACAAGTATTCAGAAAAATTGTCCCACGAAATCCTCTCTGGCACAACTGAAGCTCAGCGTTGGCCCTTCTAGCCACTACGTCAACCTTCTGAGGCACTGTGCAGCCTCTGCGTCACTCCCTCTGCCCTCTGCGTGGATGACACAGTCTCTCTAGGCTCTGCGCTGCCTCTGTTGGGCTCTGTTTAGCCTGGACTGACTGTTTCTCTCGCTCTCTCTGCTTCTGTGCTGGTCTCCCAGTATTGTCTCGGCCTCTCTGCCTCATACTCACTGCCCCTCATTGTTAATCACTTATTCAACTTTGCTTAGCATCCCCGCTCTAGCAAAATGAATGACTGATCACTCTGGTGTATTCTCCAACTAACCCTCAAGCCTCCTCTTATACCTTTCTCGTTGATCCTTCAACAGCTGAGATTAAAGCTCTAATCAACTGCTAAGATTAGATTTTGCTTGATCCATGACTTTTAGAACCTTCTAACCCAGTTTTATATTAATACCCATTAATATTTTATTTTTCCTAAGTTTAGACTTAGGAACTCCATTAAAAATATTAATTATTTTAATATCTCCCAAAGTGATGAGAATCTTCCCAAACCATTTCTAGGTCTTGGAGATCTCATGTGCTTTAGCCTCTCCACCAATTTTCATGGCTAAAGAACATTCGATGCTACCCCAAATCAACAAAATGTGGGGCATTTCAGCGCTTACCAACGGTTAAGATGTGCAAGGATTCCTTTTTTGATGCGATGGGGAAATCAATGTCCCTAAGAACCAGGGTAATGTCCATAATGATAAGGGGTAGAGCTCACACTTGGCTTTTTCCCACATGCTATTATTGAAGTCTTGGTCATCTTTTGCATTTTGTGATTTTCCTTCTCTTTTGTGATTGCTTGTGGCCATGATATGATTTTAACTTTCTTTTAGTTGCATCGACCTTCGGGGCAACATTTCCAGGCCCAACCCAGATATGTTGACAAGGGGAGCAAGTGTGCTAGACCTTGTGGACCCAGAGAAGGGAAATAGTGAATAGGGCTCGTAATGTGTGAAGGGAAGTGATAAATATGAAAAGGAAAAATGGGACCACGCTACCAAAATCGAGGTTTCCCATGTAGTGTCCTTCCTAAGCCATAGGCTAGTAGGGGAGATCCCACTAGACTAGGGTTGAAGATTAAACCCCCATTTAAGGTGAGATAACAAAACCATGGTCATGGCCCTTCCTTCTTCCAAGTCAGCCAATAATCCATGCCAAAATGCCCAAATGAAAAACAAGCATAAGCACCCAATTGCATAATAAAAAACATACCTTTTAGGTCGAATTACCCACCTTCTCACATGTGCTCTTGACAAATGGGCGAGGAAATATACAATTGTTTTAGGTGGTGGAGATAAAGTGTTGAAGAATGTAACTAGTGTTGGTCTTCATAATTGTACTCGAGTCATGATGTAATATATTTATTAAAATAAAGAAAAAGAAATTTTATTATCAAATTGACTTATTAAAGCATGGGTTTCATGCTTGGGTCAATTATTTTTAGGTCAAAGCCTCCATTGCAGGCTTCTAGGGTTTATGTGAAGTGTCATTCTCCATGTCATAATGTAAAGAACCCTACTTGGGATTTATTTGTCAAGAAATAAATTTATTTTATTGTAAAATAGGTCTTTTAGGCCTCCTCCACCAAGTCGGCCTCAAGGAAGGACAAGTCAACCTCAACAAGGGCATTCGACCTCACAAACTCACTATCTATTGGAGCAACTCAACTCATTTGAAACATATCTCACACAAGTTCGAATCGCAATAGTTGGGAGCAGAAAAAGTGTGAAGTTCAAGAAGGAAACTGCATTGAAGTTGTGAAGTTGCATCGAAGTTGTGACGCTGCATCAAGGTCGAAGTTGTGAAGTTGCTAGACTGAAGCTACTGAAGTTGTTAAAATCGAAATTGCAATCCTAAAGCTGAGCCAAAGTTCCGAAGCTAGGGGTCAAAATTTTGGGTTGAAGCTGCATTTGAGAAGTTGGCACTTGGTAACTTTGGAAGAGATCATCTATCAGAAGGAAGAGCTCACTTGGTGGAGGAGGAAGGTCTTTTGGTCTAGGGTTTTGGTCTATCTCAATTTGAATCTATTGAAGGAAGAGTTTTGACTGGGTTTTCCCCTATAAAGGAGTTTTAGCCCTAACTGAGTGCCTACATCTGGTGTCCATTGATCTTCGAGGTTCGCTTTTGGTAATTGCTTGATGAAACAACGATAAAGGAGGAACACAAAGAAGTTAATAAGAACACTAAGACTCCACAAGTAATTATCAACATAAGAAAATCTTTCTGCCTTTCCGATTTTCTAACATAAAGTGGCACATCACATCGGCTACAAGGTGGTTGTCCGGGATTGTTGGCTGTCAGCTGGAAGAAGATGAATAGGAGAAAAACTCTCCTAAGGGTACCCACTATTGGTGGGTAACAGGGACAAACTGCACAACATATCCGTATGACTGTACGGATTTACCTATACAACTGTACAAATGTCTATATGACTGTACAAAACTATTTCGTACACCAATAAAAATGTGTTCAACACATGTACTAACTACTACCTAAAACTCAGATTTGCCTCTACTTGAATCCCTCCTCACATTATCTCTTGGTTGTTCAACTACTCTTGTTGAAAGCCTCTACCTTGCTCTGTCTTTATACTTTTAGCAAAGAATCTATTTTTAAGTTTACTCCTAGTCTAAATCATGCATGAGATACAATTTTAAACTCAACTACTAAATATAAGTATTTCACTTTTTTACTAAAATGGACTACAAAATAGAACTATTATTCCAAAGCTAGAACTATTTTTCAAAAATGTCCCAAACTACTTCTCACATGTTCACACTAATAATCTATTGAAATTCATGCCAAGCTATAATTCTCACACAACATGTTGTTCAAATTATAACATATAACGCAACTACTTATGTCATTGACCGCAAGTTGTTAATGGAGAGGCACCCCACATTGTTCTATACTCCATTTGTTTCTCATTGCATCAACTAATGCTTGAGGATGTGGAAATAGTCTAGGAGCATCAAAAAAATTATATATAACCACGCATTTGTTCTTAGCCTCATGAGGAGAGTCACAAGAAATAGGCAACTGTTGTGTCCTAAAATCATATGTTTTGCCAACAGGTTTGTTTCTCTTAAAACTATACTCCAATGTCAATGTGAATTGACGCAAATATTTGTTTGTGATGAATGGCATAATTGTGCATTTAACACAAGACAAGATGGGAGAGTCATCACTAAACTAGTGTACAATGATTCATTCCAAGGAGGACCATAAGTTGCTAAAGTTTCTCTGCTTTGTTGATGGGGATAAACCTATAAGGGTTTGTTTGTATGAGGCCATGGATGCAGCCAAAGAAGTTATTGGATCTTATTTATTGTTGAACAAATATAACTAGTGCCTGTCTTCATAACATAATTTCATCATTAAAAATGTTTATTATATTCACTATTATTATTGTATTTTGGTCAAAGCATGTTCTTCATGTTTATAGAGCCGAAGAGAGTCAAAAAGAAATTATTTTGAGGCAAAAGAAATGTATTTGAGTCAAGTCCCATTTGGAATTTTGTAAAGAAAAAGAAAAAGAAATTTATATTGAGTCAAAATCCAACAAAACTATCAAGTCGGCCCTCCTTGGGAACAAGTTGGCCTAGGCCTCCAAGTGTTGGAAAATGTAACTAGTGTCAATCATAATGAAAGAAAAATTATTAATGAATTTATCTTTTATTATTCTATTTCTTATTCAAGCATGATCTTCATGCTTTAGAAGACAAAAAGAGTCAAAGACGTGTGTAATTGAGTCATGTCACATTTGACATTTTGTAAAGAAAAAGAAGAGAATTTTATTTTTGTCTAAAAGAGTCAAAAAGCTTCACGTCAACCCTCTCTCAGTCAAAGTCCGCTTGGGTAGCTATTTGATACCTCATGGACAGGGATATATATAGGAGAAAATTTGAGCTATTGGATCCATCAAGTTCTGAAGAAACAAGTCAAATTTTGTGACTGAAAGAAGGAGAAACAAGCCGAAGTTTAGAACTGAAAGGAAAGTCAAAGGATAAGAAGACTGAACACTACTTATGATCCATTACAATCACACGTGCGAGTTTCCTGAAATTATCTGACAAGGACGAGAAAATCTGAAGTATGCTACAATTTTTGTCAAGACTGAAAATCTGAGTTTTCCTGAAGTTGTTAACAGGGCCAAGACCTTTGTAGCTGGAGCGAAGTTTGAAGAAGTTTGACTATATCTTGAGCAGAAAGAACGAGGTTGACTACAATCGAGTTTGACTTGAGAGGAGGGTTGACATGGAACCTTCAAGGGAGTCTTTGGTCTTGGGTTGGATATCTCATTTTCACTTGATTCAATAAGAAGAGGATTGTTGGGTTTTACCCCTTGTAGGGTTTTTCCCTGGCTTGAAAGCCTAAATTTTGTATATCTTGCTTCTTTGTGATCTTGAGAGAATAATTTGTGTAATTTCTTAAAGAAGAAGGAACAATAAAATAACAAAAGAAAGAAGATTAATCCTCACAAGTAATTACCAAGTAAGAAAATCTACATTAGCTTTGATTTTTTAACATGGTTTCAGAGCTAAGGTAAAGAGGCGACACTATTACTAGACAGAAGATAGAAGGTCATCTTCGGAGCAGCTATATTTGAAGACATCCCTAATGGAACAGTTCAGTTGCAGCTTTCTTCTAATCCTACATGTCTAATTCAATGGCTTTTGTATGCAATGAGAGCAATAAGTTAGAAGGAGCATCCAACTTCAAGGCATGGAAAAAGAGAATTGACTTAGTCCTTAGAGAGAATGATCTCTTGAAATTCGTTCAAGGAAAGGTTCCAACTCCAAATGAGAATAATGTCCAAGAAATGGAAAAATATGAAAAAGGGGAAATTAAAGCGCAAAGAATTCTCTTTGAGTCCATCAAAGACAATCTTATCACTTTTGTATCAAAATTATCTATATCTAAAGCAGCCTATGATACCTTGGCAAAATTATACTCCGTTAGTACAAGAAGTCACATGATAGCCCTGAGAACTCAACAATATCAATAAAAGATGACAAAAGAAGACACTATAGCATCTTATTTCATGAAGCTATCAAAAATTAAGGATCAACTTCAAGAATCTAGTGAGAAAATATCTAATTCAGAATTAATTACAGTGGCAATCAACGTCTTACTTATAGAGTAGGATGGTTTTGCAAGTAGCATCTATGCAAGAAAATAAGTTCCACCATTTGACGTATTATGGGCTCTGTTACCCACCATTTTGTGGATGATATCCCTAGGAGAAAAAATTTATCCATGATGGGCCTCAGCTGGCAGAGCAGCCCCTTGCAGCAACCAACTAGCTCGATGTGCCAATTCTCCACCACCTGAGCCAGCCATTGTTAGTTTTCTGTAGCATCGAATGTGCTCTAACCATGAAAAATGGTGGAGAGGTTAAGGCACATGAGTTCTAAAGAACCCAAGAACCGTTTCATGAAATTCCACCCAGATTGTATTTTATTAAAATAATTAATATTTTTAAAGGGGTTCCTCAGTCTAAACTTAGGAAAATTAAAATATTAATGGGTATTAATCAAAATATGGGTGAGAATGATTTAAAAGGCGGATCAAGTCAAATTTTAATCTTAGTCGTTGGTTAAAGACTCAATCTCGGTCATTGAAGTGTCAACAAGAAAAGTATAAAGAGGCTTGGGGTTCATTTAGAAACACACACGAAGAGAACGAATTGATCTGGAATTTGATTTCTGGGGCTAGGAAGCTGAGAAATTCGAATTGAGTAATCAATTGCAGCAGAGGGGTAGGAATAGTTCGGGAATACTGACAGAGAGGCAGAGAGAAGCTTGTAGAGGCAGCGCAGCACTCAGGAGGACTGACGCTGGGCCAATCTGGGACCACGCAGGCCTAATGCAGCAGAGCCAAAAGGGCCAACGCAGAAGCAGAAGTTGCCTAATCAAAATATGGGTGAGAATTATCTAAAAGGCGGATCAAGTCAAGTTTTAATCTTAGTCGTTGATTAAAGACTCAATCTCGGTCATTGAAGTGTCAACAAGAAAAGTATAAAGAGGCTTGGAGTTCATTTAGAAACACAAACGAAGAGAACGAATTGATCTCGAATTCGATTTCTAGGGCTAGGAAGCTGGGAAATTCGAATTGAGTGATCAATTGCAGCAGAGGGGCAGGGATAGCTTGGGAATACTAACAGAGAGGCAGAGTGAAGCTTGTAGAGGCAACGCAGCACTCAGGAGGACTGACATTGGGCCAATCTGGGACCACGCAGGCCTGACGCAGCAGAGCCAAAAGGGCCAACGCAGAAGCAGACGCTGCCCTCCACGCAAAAAGTTGGAACTGTCGGAACAGTCGGGAAAGCTGACACAGTGGGCAGAAGAGTTAGCGCAGGGCTGACGTAGAGCCTGAAAGGTTGACGCAGGGCCAGCAAAGAAGTAGTCGGGGTTGGCCAGTCTAGTTGTCGGATCAGCCGAATCTGTCAGGTGAAGTGAGGTAAAACTCACTCAGATTTCCCGCCATTGTATTTTCTTTGTCACTAGATTGCCAGGAGGGCATCCAGCATTTGTATTCAGAATTACTGCTTAATAATAGAAAACCCTTAGAGTTGTTACACCGGTTTTCCGGCATTGGGTTTTTCCATGGACCATTTTGTCCAAAAATAACTGTGTCCTATGTATCTTGTTCTTTACTCAGTTTTCTGTTTCATGTAATTGAATTTAAAGTAGTGTAGGCTGCAAAATTTATTTGCTTCAATATTCAGAGAATAACTTGATGAATGTATATTAAAATCAAGTAGGTGAAGTAGATTCAGATTTGCTGCAGTATGAGTTCCTTGAGGATTATGAATTTTCATAGCCATGTGGTCCCTCACCCATCTATCATGATCGTATGTTTGAAGGTGGGCCTCCCAAACCTAAAGGCATGTCTTGTTATTTGGAAATTGAGTATTCTAGTTTATTTATCATGGAGGCTTTGGGCATGGATTAATGGGGGGATTCGGCAGAAAGAGTGGTATAGGTTTGTGCTCTTGTCCCATAGGTTTCTTTTAGGATGTTAGCCTTGCACCCTAGTCTCTTGGGATCTCTTTTACTGACCTATTGGTTTTAGGGATGATATTACACGGGAAACCCTAATTTTGGTTACGTAGTCCCGCTCCCTGATTCGCATATATTACTCCCCCTTCCACTCATTACACCCCCAATCATCTCTCCTCCCACTTGGGTCCACATTCCTCCACTAGGTCCACATAGCATTAGCCACCCCCTCCCCTTGCCCAACATCTTGGGTCAGGCCTGGAATGGTGCTCGGAAGTTGATGCAGCTAAAAGGAAAAGAAAAAACATAATTTGCAACATTCAACAGGAAATTGTACCACAAAATGCAAAAGATGGTCGAAACAAAAACATTTAGCACGTGGACAAAAGCCGTGACATGAGCTCTACCCTATTCTATGGCCATCACCCTAGTTCCTACATGGCCCTTGATGAGCCTCCTTTATCATTCAGGAACCCATGATTGTCCCAACCCCTGGTGGGCAATGAACTACCCCACCTTGAAAGGCAACATCCACTGTTATACTTTACGCATCATGCTCTCATTACCTAGAGCCCCGAGCAGTCAACCAAAAAAAAGCATAAAAAGGAAAAAAGGCATATGAAGAAGGGTGGAAAAATCAATGTCAGAGACCGGTAACCCATGCACCACGATTGCTCCCTCCTATACATTATTTGCCCAAGTGTGGGCTTCCCTTTATTAGCTACCCTTGTACCATAGGATGTGACTGAGTTGCCCCCTTTTATTCCCTACTTCATTCCATCATTATGCCACGTGCCACCACCATTTGAAGGATGTACCACAGACATACCACCCCCTTTGGCAATAGAAGCCACCTAATAGGACATTTGGTTAACCCTATTTGGAGCTTGGAGACATTAGCACATGCCAAAGCCCACTATGGAAGGGCATGCCATTGTGAAGTGCCCACTTGTTGTCCATGGTTTATAAACTCTTTTACTTTATTTCTTTAATGACTTGGTATGTTGGAGGGCACAAGGACACATTGGATCTTATGCGGGAATGGAGATGGTTTCCATTTGAGTTTGGTATCCCTATACGAGGTCCTGACCCCCAGAGGGCTACATTGGCACATGTAGGGTGTGTGTAAAGAGCCATGGGCCTCCACATCAACATGCAGCTCTCCATGAATCCCCACAGCCATTCAGAGATTACTCGTGGTTCACTTATTGGACAAGGAAGATGCACGTGATTCATCATGCCTAGTCGGCCCCACAGTTGCACCATACACTTGGTAGATGATCTAGGACTTGCACGATGATGTGGCATCACCTACACCACCATCCTAACCCTTGCAGGCGATCTACAGGCATTCGATTTGTTTGGAGACCCATGAGGACAGTTGTGTGCACCCACATGTCATTTGGAGCACCACAGCGTATTACAAGGGGAATATCCTTTGTCCATTGCTTTTGGAAGTCCAACTCCACATTATGGCACATAGGGACTTCATTAGGCCTCTTCCAAGGCCCAACGACATGCATCATAGATTATTCAAACTCTTGAGAGGCTTATTCTTTTGTTTATGAGCTAGTTTTGTGGGCTTGTCACCAAAAGCTACTTATTTTGCACATTATAGGAAAAACTTTTATGGGAAGAGGATTTCTCCAACGCTAACAAAGGGGATGTTGTCGTTATCTTAGATAAGGAAAATTACTGAAGAAAAATGTTAGATCATCTTTGTAATAGCGAGAGCTATAGAAAACTTAATAAGAATCCCTTAAAGAAGATTTCTAAAACAGTTGCTCTGGCCATAAAATTTAGTAGCACTGTTAGCTCCCTTAGCCAGAAGCTGATTGAGAGTAGCCCTCTCACTCCTAGGATTTATGGTCTTCCAAAGATCCATAGGAAGGGGCTCCCCTGCGTCCCATTATCAACACAATTGGAGGGCCGACCTATCTTCTTGCTAAGTTTTTAGCAAATAAGCTAAAATCTCTTGTTGGTTGGATTCAATCCTTTGTCAAAGATTCGTCTTCGCTTGTCAACGAATTAAAGGGTATAAGGCTGGATCCTGGTGATAATTTGGTGAGTTTTGATGTGGTCTCCTTGTACACTAATATCCCCATTAACGAGGCCATTGAAGTCATCAAGTGCATTACGGACCTAGATACAGCTTATTTGGTTGAAATATGTCTTACTTCTACTTTCTTTAGTTTTGAAGGTGACTTTTATGAACAAACTTGTGGAGTTGCCCTGGGTTCCTCCCTTTCCCCAGTACTGGCTAATTTGTTTATGGAGGACTTTGAAGTTGAGGCCTTGTCCTCAGCTCTATTCCAGCCTAAGCATTGGAAAAGGTTTGTGGATGACACTTGCGTCATTTGGTCTCATGGTCGAGAAAATTTGGAGCTCTTTTTCCAGCGTCTTAACAATCAATCTAATTCCATAAAGTTTACTATGGAATGTGAAATCGATGGCAGTCTCCCTTTCATCAACGTTCTTATTTCAAAGAAAGATGATGGTTCTTTCTCCCACCAGGTTTTTCGGAAGAAAACTCACACCGAACAATATCTTCATGCGAATTCGCATCATTTCCCCGCTCAAAAGCTAGGTGCTCTCAACACCTTAGCCACTCGAGCATTACGAGTTTCTGATGAAAACCACCTCAATGATGAAAAAACCCATATCCTTAGTGTTTTTTTTAAGAATGGTTATAGTAAGCGTCAATGTCTTAGAGCCTTCCTTAAGGCTGAAAAAGGTCCTAGGATTAAAAATAATCTTAAAGATCGGTTTTCAGGGGTTCATCTTTCGTTTATCTAAGTAACCACAAATAAGATTGCTAAGATCCTAAAGAAGCATAAGGTTCCTTCGACATTTAGGCCCCTAAACACTATCCAAATATCCCTGAGATCAGTGAAGGACCCTATGAACACTAAAGATGTGAAAATTGTTTATGTCATCCCTTGCTCATGTGGGACTCCATACATTGGTGAAATTGGTTGCTCAATTAATCAGAGGATTCTTGAGCACGCAGGTGACATCAAACACGGAAGGTCTCGCTCCTCCACTTTGGCAAAACATGCAGAAAAGACAAACCATCACATCTTCATTGAAAAGGCGAGGGTCATTGCAAGGATTGATCATTTTGATCACCATAAGTTTAGGGAGGCCTTGGAAATTGAAAAGAGGCTTATCAATCTGAATAGAGATGATGGTCTATGTTGCATTCTTAAGATTTTATAATATTTAATTATTTATTTATTTATTTATTTTAATCAAAATTTATGGTATTCCTTTATTTCTTATTTATTTACTATTCTTTCTTTTTTTCATTATTATTATTATATTTAGTTTAAATAATAAAAATTGAGTTATTTCATTATTTTGACTCATATTTTATTTTTTCATTTTTTAATTACTATTTTTAGTTTTATTATTTTTAATAGTTAAATTTGACCTTATTATTTTTATTTTGTTTTTTATTTTATATTTTTTTCATTTTCTTATTACTATTTTTCAGTTTTATTGTCTAGAATAATTCAGTTTGGCCTTATTATTACTGACCTTCGTTTTGATAAAATAATAATAATAATAATAATTAATTTAATTCTTTATTTACACCAATTTCCATCTATTACTTTATTTTAATTAAATAATGGCCCAACGAAGAAAAATGTTCATACAATATCATATATGCCTTGGATCTAATCCAAAAAATCAGGCCCTAGATCTATTCTTGATCTCCTTGGATGACCTAGATCTTCAATATTGCACTTTTGCACTTCCTCAGACCCAATACACTAGAGTATGGCACTCCTTACTTCAGAAAATCTGTCTCAAATGCTAGTGTCGTTGTACAAGTGTGTCTTTCTCTTCTTCTTAGCCTTGCTTTTATAACTTTCCATTCAAATAAATCCCTAACCCTAATCTCCAAAGTGGTTGACAACCAAGATTAGATCTCACCTCACTTAAGATGAATGGTTGAGATTAAAACATAATCACTAAAGTGTCTTAAGGAGATTGTGGGCTACTTATGCACACCCAGACATTTAGGCCTATGAACAAGACCTGCTTGATTACAAACATCAACAACTTTTACATCAATACTTGAGGTGATTGCCTTTTTGCTCTTCATGCTTATGAGATCATCTAGTGGGCATTGGGTTTATTTTCTTTGGAAGCAAACAGGTTAGGTTTTTGAGATCTGATATTTGTTAGGCCATGAATCCACTAAACCACATCAAGGAAAGAATTTATAAGAGATGACTTTTTTTTGAATTTCTAGTGTAGTAGTACAATGATAAAGAAGACAACCTTAGTTCATTCATAATTCCATACTCAACTCTAGACTTGAGAGAAAAAAAATGCAGAAACAAAGTAGCCTTACGTTCCATACAAAGAGACAAGCCCAATGTCAACACATTAGAAATGGAATTGAAAGATGAAATTATGAGAATCTAGGGAACAGTGTGAGGGACAGAACAACATATTATGGAACACCATCAACTGGACAGACACTAAGGGCAAGATTTGAGAAAAAAGTAAGAAGATAAGGACCAAACCCACAGACATATCCAAATATGGTAGAAAAAATGTTAGTGAATCAGAAAGGGAACTTCAAGACCTTGAGAGTCTGGCATGCAGTAAAAGCACATAACATTTATCCCTCCTACAAAGTTTCCCTGCTGAAGAGAGAAACTCAAGAGATAGAACTAAACATAAGACTCATAAAGATCTTGGTGGAGAGCGATGAAGAAAGTAACCACTGCTAAAAAATGTAGGTTCTTCCTCAGTCTTTGCTTTCTTTCCTGTCAATGAATTTCCATGTCTGTCTGTTAATGGATTTGTGTGTAACACTCGATATAGATCTCTTGTTGGTTAGTTTATTCTCTATTCTAATAAACGTTCTTTCAAAGGCAAACAATAGGTTTGATGTACTAATGTAAGAACTTAGGAGGTAGCAGTTTTGTTTATATAAAAATGTAGTTATAAACTTTTAAAAATATAATTTATGATCCAATTTCTCTAGTTAACATGAGTTGTCAATTACCTTTCCAACATCATTCCGACCAAGATCAACAAGCATGATGTGCTCAGCACATTCCTTTTCATCATTTAACAGTTCCTTTTCCAATATCTCATCCTCCGCTTGTGTTTTACCCCTCTTCCTTGTGCCAGCAAGGGGACGATTGGTTACTTTACCCTGCCAACAAGAAATTATTCTTCATGAGTATTTCTATTTCTTATTCTAATTGAGATATCTGTTGTTCTTCTCATTCTAATTGAAATACCTTGATACCTAGTTAAGTCAATTAGTGATACTACTATATCTATATCTTCAAATTATGCCAATTGTGCATATTGGAATATTTTTTCAAAACTAAAAACAGTTTCAGGACATAATAGAAGACTACATTAGTGCAAAAATAAATGCAGTGCTGATCAACATGCCAGTTGAAAGGGTCGATCTGTTCTCAATAGGACTGATGAAAATTAGGTCAAATTGTGCAAAAGATGAAAGGATCTAGACGTCTACAAAGTCAACTTGATAAATTGGAATCAAACAATTCAACAAACATGCAATAATAGACCTTTAAGAACATTTAATGAAATTCAATTCATACTTGTGATGCCACAAAAAAGGGGATACAAGATAGACCTTCTACTTTGTACGATGCACTGATAAAAAAGGATCTTTTAAGAATGAAAATTCTTCTTCAACAAATCAAAACTAGAGGACTAAATACTAATTAAGCCATTAATATCAACATAAAATATGAACATAATATTTAGGAGAGGTTCCTTGTTATAGGGCAAAACATGGAAAATATGATTTAAAATATATGGATACAGCCAAGAAAACATGAACGGATGCTCAAAAGTAAATTAATAAATAGAATGTACATTTTCTGCATCAGACCATCTAATTGATGATTTCAAAAGATTTTACAATATATTCCATGCACAAAATCAACTCATCAACGATTTGGTTTTAGACATGAGAGAAGGATGCATCCATAACCACAGTAACAGATGATTAGGGTAGTAACACACTCTTTTTCTCCCAAAAACCAACCAAGTCATATGTTATACAAAATCAATAGAAATTTTTCCAAGGAAATCCTCACAGTATCCCCTCCTCTTCACCATAATATCCAGATCAAGGGCGGCTCAACTTCTAGCCTTAACAGCAACCAGTAACCCTGCAAGACTCGACTGGATTTGAATGTGACATATGGCCTCCCTATTGGAATCTTGTACTCCCTATGGTCTGTAAGAACCAGAACTTCCTCTTCAACTTTTAAGCCCTGTTTTGAAAGAGTGTAAGTTTGAGTGTTCTGTTTGTGGTATACATGGTTAAGGAGATGCTGTTGAAACAACAAATTGACCTGATCCAGAACAGACTACGGATATATATTATTGAAATATCTATCAAGCACATTGTGGAAAATCTATGCTTATTACCAACTAATTCTTCTACTTGATGAGATATTCTTGATGTTGTCCTAGGTTGAGGAAATGAGGCAATAAATCTTTGAAGTTTCAAACAATATCATTACATTGTAAAAGGATCAATCCATCCTAGATTTTGTTTTGGGATGCTCCACGGATAAGAAAATCAAATAGGACTTCTTTGATTGTGACTCCAAGCATCTCATTGGAAACAAGTCATATTCAATAATTTGGAAAGTAAATAGAATTTTTTAGAGCAATGTTGATCTTGGTAAGGTGGTTGCTCAAAGGAATGGCTCTTGCAATTAGGATGATGATAAGGTATCTTTGTAACTTGCTTCTTTTTTAAGGATACTCTTGGCTAACCTTAAATTGAGTATTTAAATCTCTGTCATATACTTATGTTGTTATGTTGGTTGATATATTTCGTCAGTAGAGACATTTGGATTTTAAACTTTGAATGAGTTTCTAAAGGTCTTGTTACCCCTCATTTTAGCAAGGTTACCTATAGCCATTTTTCTCTTTGGGAAGCACCATTTTAAGCACAAAGAATGCAAGTCAAAGCCTTGTAGGCCATGTGATGTTATGTGTTATGGTGTCATAAGCGTATTGTGCTCAGCCATGCCAAGCCCGCTTACACTTCACTCTTAGGTCCCCTTGCCTTATACAAGATTTAAGGACTTAAGGTGGACCTACTTGGATACATGGTTTAGAGGAGCTATGGGTTTCGTAGGAGTGATCGTTAATTGTAGGTACTAGAGCCAGTCTAGCCCGAGTCTTGAGCACACGTATGTCCTTCCACACGGTAATGTGTCATGGAGTCCATATGTATTCTCTAGCCATGGTATATTATTGATTGTCAATTCTAAACATGGTAGTCTTGCATTTTCCAACATCTCACATTTCCCAAGCCAGTTTGTGGATCCCAATGCATAGTGCCCACTGTCCAGTGGGTCAAAAATCAACAAAGGCTCAGATTGTACAGCATAAATTATACTTCCCATACCATGTGGAATTTTTTTGAAATGTCAAGGAAAGAGGGAGATATCCCCAATCAAATGGGGTCGTCCTCCTTCTGTGGCACGTGTGAACATTTTGAGGCAAATAATGATAAAATCTTGGTCAAATTAGGCGTCCAAGGTATCAAAAGCCATCCACAAACTTTTCTCAAGTCAACCCATGTGACAGAATTGTCAAAGCAAGCAATGCATTGGAGATCTTAGAGAGATTTTCAATACGAATAAAGTGAACGTTCAACGAAGAAAAGGAAGGAAAAAGTTAAGTTACTCAAGTAAAAGGCAAGTTATCAAGCAAAATGCAAAAGCCTGTTGGAAATACTGAGAGGGAGTGAATCAATATTTCTCTTCAATTAGCTAATTTTATCTTCACAGAGCATTAAATTTACATTAGCATTAGATCATGCATAAATCAACATCACATTCGTAAAAACACCATTCAACAATGCACAAACATCAAGACAGTAGACAACACAGATTTTAGGTGTAAACCATTCTGGGAGAAAAACCACCAAACGCTTCTTAATATTTGTCTTCAATAATTTACATAAGATAGGAAGCTCCAACTAAAGGAGGCTCCAACCCTCCTTCAAATGCCAAACATACTGAACAGGATATCCTTGACAATCTCTACAACAAATACTGAATACAAAACCAAGTCTTTCTTCAATAACCAATTGAAGCGAACAAAGTTCCTTCTATAAATTAATTATTCCAGAAAACTAGGAATTTAAAGATATCCATTAAGGATATAAATATTATATTAAATATATGAATAAGAATAAGAATGGAATTTGATTTACAATGAGAACGAGAGGCTTGCTTATATATCAAGCAAGTGTCTCTTCATGAAGAGTCATGTCCTATTAGACATGCCTCTTCAACCTAATTACTAGCTTAACTAACTATTATTTATGATTATTATCTTTTACATTATATGTATATTATTTATATATTTTATTTGTTACATTGTCTTCTTCCTCAAAAAGCTTTGTCCTCAAAGCTTGTCGATGAAAAAGGCTTGATCTCTTTTTTGGCTTCGAACGTCTTTCTCTCTCGGAATAGTCATCCTCGTCGACACAAGTTGATATGATCTTCTTAGTGACAAACAAAATTGTCGCACTGAGAAGGGATCAGACCATCCAAGATTAATCTTCTGTATAGCATTCTGATCACTGGAATTTTGTAACGACTTGTCAGCATAAGACAAAATTGATGTTACGTCACTATTATATGAAACATCAGTTTGTTGTTTCCGGTCTGAATGGTACTGATACGTAGCCTGGTTGATTGGTCTACTCTCGTGATTTGGATGTCGATATGGAGTTTTTAGATTTTCTTCTGGCAAAGATGTTGTTGAATTGGTTAAGCAACATTCACTTGGGATGTCCATTGTCTGAACTACAACATCTACGTGTGTCATTTCTACAACTGACTTGTCTTCTTGAGTTGTCATATTCATTGGATCGGTATTTGTTGTTTTGTCATCAACTTGAATTCCTACATTTGATGCTTCCTTCTTGATAAGTTGTTGTACCTGGTTTTCTAACGACTTCTTGTCCTTTTTAAGTTTCTTAATTTGCGACAATAATTTTTCGCTATGGTTTTTAAATCGAGAAACTTCTTCATTTTTGTCAACATTGATTTTGTCAATTTCTTTTTGCATATTTTGTAATACCTTTTTACCTTCTTGAGACATTATTTTTGAAATATCTGAGATATCTTCTGGTGTTACTAAATTTGGTTTTAGTGTAAAATCTTGGAGTGTTATTTTCTTCTTCTTGTAAGAAAATGTAAAAAACTTTTTCTTAGTATTTAGAATAAAGGAACCTAGAGTTTCCATCCAAGGTAAACCCAAAATAATGTCCCCTTGATTGTTCCATAGGGTCTGAACTGAGAATTGTG
>APFE031723608.1:0-25347 GCA_000404065.3 Pinus taeda
CAGGAAGCAAGTGAAGTGTTAAACAAATCTTCATTTACTCCAATGTTACATTGTGCCTCAATATAGTGAGCGGATTCAGGTGCTTTACCTTTTTCTGTATCATCAGTTTTACCTTTCTGTTGGTTTCTTCTCTGCTTAATATGTCCCATGGTAGCTTGCATGTAGAGGCATCATGTGATCCATTTCTTTTGCAGCGAATACAATGTAAATCTGCTTTTTCTCCTTGAGGATGTCTGCCCCCCCTGCCCCTGAAGTATCTTCCTCTTCCTCTTCATCCACCTATTCCTCTTGTAGAATCTTGAGCAGGATATTTTTCTTTATTAGCCATGCATACAGCCTCTTCAGAAGATTCAGGGACTGTCTTCTTTCCAAAGGCTTTTTCTCTTTCAGCAAACTTTTTCACAAGAGAGTCAAAGGTTATATCTTTGAGATTTCTATTTGCTTGCAAAGACTTAAGATAATTGGAGTATGTAGGATACAGTGCCTTGAGAAAAGCAATAAGAGATATATCTAGCTCAACTTTAGTGGATTTGATATCATGCACTATAGATTTTATTTCAGATGCAAGAGCAAGAGGGTCATTATTTTGCAGTTCAAGAGTTAAGAGTTTAATCATAAGTTGGACGACTTCAAGTGCAGAATGTGAGTCATAGAGCTCTTTCAGCTTCTGTAAAGCTTCAAAGGCAGTTGAACATGTTGAAATGTGACGACTCACCTCCTTATTTATAGATGCTGCTATTAATGCATACGATTTGTTGTTCTTATTTTCCCAGATGGCGAGCTCTTTGTCCGATGTAGGCCTTTCATGGTCACTATCTCCTTCTCCGACACACACTCCTTTCCACAGCTCATTGAAAATGAGGGTGTGTTGTACCATCCGGGACCAGTCAGGATAGTTCTCCTTTCCAGTGAGAACTATTCCTATCATAGAGATGATTGAATGCATTCTGTAAAAGGTTACTTCTGCTGATATAAAAAGCTTTTGCTGATATATACTTCTGATGGCGAAAAACATTGGTCTTAAAAAACTTCTGCTGCTTTAAAAAATGATTTCGATATGGAGAAAATTTCTGCTACATATATCACCATATATATATCTCTTCTTTAAAAATGATTTTGATATGGAGAAAAAAATCATTTAAAAGTCTGCTTTATATCACCATATATATCACCATATTTATATTCAAAATCATTCCATATTCAAAATCAGGCCATATTCAAAATTCTGTTATCACCATATTTATCTCTGCTTTAAATCACCATATATAATATATATCAGGCTATTCAAAGTTCTGCTACACTTCAAAATTCTGCTATAATATATATCAGGCCATATTCAAAATTCTGTTATATGTATCACTGCAAAAAAATGTTTGAGCGCTTCGCTGTTGTCATTGTAATATATATTGTTTATACACTTTTTATGACCATATTAGAAACGATTGGAGTACACAGCTCTAACAAAAATGAAACATTGAATCCCAAGCCTAAAATACTAACATGAATAACTTGCAGCTAGAGTTGCGTTACCACACTAACTGTGCATCTTTTCTATGCCTAATCATCGACATTTATACAAAAACTATGTCGGTTGATTGCATCTTCAGTTTAGCAGTGTTGCCATTTCGAATTTGAGGAGGACATGGCGGTGGCTCTTCGATGCTGGTTGAGGTAATGGCGATGCAGTGAATGGCGGTGGTGACCTTTGGAAATCGAACAAGCTATGGCGGTAAAGTAGTGCGTGAAATGGTGGCAGTGCATAGATCTTTTGGGAGTACAGGCAGCGGACAACGTTTAAAAAATTCCAAATATTTTAATACAGGCAGCGGACAGCGTTTAAAAAATTCCACACAGCGTTTCATATATCGGACAGCGTTTAATCCTTCATAACAGTACGTAGGAATCATACCATACATTACCAATTCAATGCAGATACGCGCTACCAAGGCAGACAGCGGTGCCAACAGAGGAGTACGCAGTCTTCAGGTACCATGTCAGGTACGCAGTCTTCAGGCATTTTAATTCGAGGCGTTATCAGGCCAGGGAGGTGTTCTCTGAGAAGCCTATTACTCAGCAGTGTAGGCAGCGTGCAGGGCCAGGGAATCAATGTCAGAGTAGTGCTCAAGACTGAGTAGCTCTCAGGACAGCAGGAGTTACAACTATTTCTGGGACCTATGCTCTGATACCATGTCAGGCCAGGGTAACTCCAGAATGAGCGGGAGAAAAACTGATATATTATTCATTAGCTAACACACATTTATATACACAAACATGATGGATCAGTTCATCTTCTTGATGACTATCCAGTTCACCCATCCGTTTCGGATTAGGTGTCAACAGTCTCACAAGGACTCTCACTAGAAGGACGAAAAAGGAATTTTGCATGTCTTTGTAAAACTGATTATGGATCTTGGTACACAATTTATGAAGACAAAACACTTACATGATACGTAAAAAATGTCTTTGCTGGTAGCATAATGATAGGAAATTACCTTAAGATATATATACTTTTCATTTAGCCAGAACATTGTTCTCATCGGATTCTTAAATGTATGTGAGTGTCTTAAAATATTCTATAAAAGTATAACATATATTTGTTATCACAACATCATTCCATGCAATATGTCTAAGAATACTCTTTAAGTTCCTGAACATGTAAAGGAGGGGTTAAATTCTATTTATTAGGACAACAAAAGTTAAGGAATAATGTGTTACACCAAAAATGGTAGAATTTTGATATTGGCTATCACTTCATTAACGATGTTGTTAATAATGGTGACATTTCTCTTAATACTATGGATCTAAAAATCAACTAGAAACTATGTTCATCAAAACATGAGGAAAAACTATTTTTGAGTTTCAAAAATAATATCTAGGTGTTACTTTTATTGAAAAATATAATAATTGAGATTAAAGAAAAACATTAAATTGTAATTTTATTTCTTATATCATAATCCAAATTATTAATTAGTTCAATCTTCAGTATAAATGACTAATAAAAATTTATTATACTTTAATTGAACTGTTAACCACATGAAATATTTCACTGTTATTGTTGATATCTATTTAATAATGAAAATAATAAGTAAAATCCCAACAATCATCCCATATTTTCCTCATATCTATTCCAAAATACGATAAATCATACCTAATTATACTATGATAAAACCAGGAAAACATATCTCAAAACAAAAGGTTATTATTCCTCGCTGCATAGGGACTATTATGCACAAATGGTTATTCCTGATTTAACATACATGGGTAGAATGTGGAAGTGTCCACACCTGATTTTAAGAAAAAACAAGATCTGTAGGCAGCGGTAGTCCCTCCCGATATAATCACTGAAAAAATAGTAAGTTCACCGAAAAGAAATTCTCTTGGGGTTGGGGTGACACAGTGTTGTAAGTGTGTGACAAATGTTTCGGTTGAAAAATAGATGGATTCGCAGAGTCCATCCAAAGCACTCACTATAATGAATTGTCTGAAACTAGCTGTTATTAGTTGATGCTCACTGACGACAGGTGATTGAGGGTGATTTCACCATTAGTTTAAGGGCAATTTCGCCATTACTCTTGTGTCGGTATCAGAAATCACAGCAGCTATGTCAGGTTATGTTGGGGTCTCACTTGTGCTCCTGGCGGTTGCTCACACACTGTTGCCCAACAATATTAGGAGAAGGTGGAAAATTGTACGTATGGACCAAAGAATAATATTAGTGACAGAAAGTGTTGGTTGATGATACATGGCAGAGTCAAGGGCCTTGGGAGGAAAACCAGCTAGCTGTTCCATTCCATTACTCGCAGGTGCCAATTCCCCATTTCATTTCCTCTGTTACGAGATAGGGGCATATGGCTAGGATGCTGGCCCAAGTAAAGTCCAGCTCCATTTCAAAATTGATGGTTGATGATACATGGCAGAGTCCAAGGTCCTGGGAGGAAAACCGGCTAGCTGTTCCATTCCATTACTTGCAGGTGCCAATTCCCCATTTCATTTCTTCTGTTACCAGACAGGGGCATATGGCCAGGATGCTGGTCCAAGTAAAGTCCAGCTCTGTTTCAAAACTGATGGTTGATGATACATGGCAAAGTCCAGGGTCCTGGGAGGAAAACCGGTTAGTTGTTCCATTCCATTACTCCAAGGTTCCAATTCCCCATTTCATTTCTTCTGTTACTAGATAGGGGCATATGGTCGGGATGCTTGCCCGAGTAAAGTCTAGCTCAGTTTCAAAACTGATCGAAGGTAGTGCATAAGGTAAGCGTTGGCTGTACAGTTCCTGCTCTTGGAGCTATTCTTGCAGCTGATCAGATGGGTGTGACATTATGCGGCAAGGGTGTAACTTTATGATTCAACCAAATAGGGTGTGCGGATTATGGCTATTACATTAAAAAGATGAATGCAGACATGCTATCAATGGTCTGACCTTGACTCCGTTCGAGCGCTTGATTTCTCTATAGTGTGACTGCGAATATATAGGGCTTTTGCCACTAAAGGCCATAACATTTAATGTTCTAGATTAATGCTAACTTAAAACTTAGCATTAATTTCTTGCATCGGAGAAAAGCCAATCCGGCATAATTTAACCAAACTTTATATGTATCCTAGGAAACTGAAATTTGGTTATCTTGTTTCGAATAGATTGAAAAATGAGAGTCAGGAATAAGACTTCAAATCTGGTTATCCAATCAAATATCATTTTAAATATGTTTTTTAATGAAAACTTTGGTTAAATGCGCCAAATAAGATGTATTTCAAGTATTCAACTCAAATTAATAGAGATTCAACGCTCTCGCGAACGCTATAGTCCTTCAAGGACTAATAAGATGTATTTTAAAAAAATAATTTACTCTCAAAATTACATGAATGGTTTTCATAAAGTTCAACTATCCAAAAAGAAATTTAAAAAGCAATATGACAATGTGTAGTGTGAAAGTTCAGTGAAATGTGAGCAAACCACATTAAACTAGACAAACACTACGGAAATATACCATCATAAGTAATTGAAAATCTATTAAAAAACAAGAGGGGTTGCCAAGCAGCAAGTCCCTGTCAATGCAAAAAGTGGAAAAAATTCATGCAGAAATGAAGGGAACGGTTCAGCTCCATTTGCCCGAGTATCATTCATTCTGACATCTCCAACAACTTCTTGAGCAATGATACCAGCTGCTGCTACGAAAGAATCAATGAGAGTGGATTTTCCTGCCACACAAAACAACACCAATGGGAGCTCATTCAGGGATCCTACCACTGGATGGCTTGGCCACAATGGAAAATGGAGGATTGTGGTTGGAAATAAGAGGAATCACAGAGCGGTGGATCTTTTATACAGAAGCAAGGACTTCCTCCACTCGGTGAAGGCCAAGCGTCCTCTACATTCGTCGAAATTGACCGAATGTGGGAATTTCCTGACTTTTACCCTGTTCCTCTTTCTGGGAAAGAAGGGCTAGACACGTTAGCAGTGGGCTCCTCTCTTAAACACGTTTTGAAGGTGAGTCCTCCAAGCAAGAGGTCAATGAAAGGCCACACCATCCTTCAGTTTTTCATTGATAGTGGTATCAACAATTCGATTATGACTATAATTGAGGGAAGCAACAATCAACGTTAATCTAAATCATGTGACAGCAAAGCATTAAGTTCCTTCAATACATAAAATTTACAACATTATTGTATGCTTAAGATGTATGGGAAATGTCATCGCATAAATCCCCTCTAGGGTATACACCAAGTTAATTTGCAGAGCTCTCAAAGGGTTGGATCGCAACGAAATATGAGTAGGGTGGGAAATTAAGGGATGCGGTTGTAGTGGGCCTAGTTTATATAATGTAAGTTGGGATCGTTCCTGGATTTAACGCATCCTAAGCCCAATTATGCATCCCTTTCCACTAAGCGCAAATCGAAACCTCTCAAAAGTGTGACTTTCCTTGCTTTTGAAACTGTGACTTGCTCTACATGTTCAGAAAATGTGACCTGTACGCTTAATAAAGCTCTCATACTATTTTGAATCTAGGATTGACGTGTCTATGAAATTGAAGAAGACTAGTAGGTTGTAACCATAAAAGGCCACTCCAATGAAGTCCGATAAGGGAAAAGTTGAACCGAGCAATACCAGCAGTCATGATGAAAATGGATTGAAATATGACTATGGAAAATTCTATGCTTCGAAGACCCTTTTTGATCAATATAAGAATAGGCGACTTCTGTGGGGCTGGATCAATGAATCTGACAGCGTCGACGATGACATCAGGAAAGATTGGTCTGGTCTTCAGGTAAAGGCCATATAATATTACACCTTGCATATTAGTAAGATGGTTGAATTTTATTTTTTTGAAAGGGCATAAGTTAAAATGAAAGGGCATAAGTTTACTCATAAACATTTAACAAACACCATTACATTGCATGCAAGCCACGTGCTTGTGTGTGCCATCACTAGACATTTTAGACTCGCCATTACATATGTTGGCTAACACAGGCATCAATGCTCTGAGGCACTTTTCGATATCGAGTGCGAGGTCCAGATTCTGAGCTTCATAAGAGAGCTCCTGCGTTGATGTCAAAGTGCTACTTTCCTGATGCAATGGGGACCCTGTATAAACAACTGAAAGTTTCAGATGAAGTTCGAGAACAGGTAAGTGTTTGAGCTCGGATTAAGCTCATTGCGGATACTTGCTGGAGAACTCTAAATGTGTAATGATTCTGAAGGAGGACATGATCCAAAAAATGCCTACGTTGATGTCGAAGTGCTGCTTTCCTACTGCAATGGAGACCCTGTATAAACAACTCAAAGCTTCCGATGAAGTTCGAGAACAAGTGTGTGTTTGAGCTCAGATTAGGCTCATTGCGGATACCTACTGGAGAACTAGTTTGCATTTCATTATAGGCGCAAGTTTCTCCTAGCAAGCGGTATCATTTTGTACCTTGTCTAGATCATGAGATAAGTTAGCAAAGCTGGATGTTTATAGTATCTGCATGTCAAACATTTTCCCTTTCATGTACTACAATACTCTGGAATGTTATTTGATTCAAGGGCTTTTTAGTTAACGATATTCATTGAATAGATTCTGTGAATTGATCTGTTTTAATGTTTTTCTTCCCATCATTTGAAGAGCACATTCATAAGAAAATTTATATTGCTCTGGATTTTGTGTTATAGTTGATTTTGATTCATTAATAGAAGATTTGATTATGTCTGAAGGCTACATATTATGCCTATAAAGTTTTGAATTAGGTCTGGGCACAGATTTGATTTTATAACTTTAAGTTTGAATATAAGTTTAAGATTATAACAGGTTTGTACATGGTTTAACATTTAACTAGAAGTGTACCCTCCCCTTGATAATGCTGTTCGGGATTTGTCCTCTAAACAATCCCTAATCAGATCCTCTATTGGATTGGCGCTCTCCCGATCGCTAATCAGATCCTCTATTAGCTTGGTGCTCTCCCAAATGCCACAAACATACCACAGATTGGTGATATCCAAGGGAATTTAAACGAATAACAGGGCAATACTTTGTTCTGAGCCTGCAGATGATACTCTGTTTTTTCAGGCTACTTGCAATTTTCTTAACAGGCAGAGAATAATATGTTCCGAGCCAAAAGGTAGAGAATACTCTGTTTTGAGCCAAAAGGCAAACAATACTCTGTTCGGAGCCATAAATGACGACATTTGTTTTCCCAGCTTAGGCGCATCACACTCAGCCATGCCCATCCTTCAACTCCCGAAGTCCATCCTTCAAGAGCAGGGACACTACATCTCATAGGATTTATGATCCACAATCACTTCACAAGGGCTATCTACTGCTCGACAGAGATTACAGCTACATAAAATATGGTTGGTTCAAACTTTTCTAAGTACCACACAGGGAAGCAGTTTAAAGCGATAATAACTGAAATATTGTTTGTAAACCTCAAAAGATAAATCTGGAACCATAGGCACGAGTATGGTCGCAATGTTGAAGGACAAACTGAGGGGTTATGTTGAGTCTTCTGTTGCTCATGTTTGTGCATTTCATGGCCAACCTAACTGCATGCGGGTATAAATTTTTAATTGTATATTAAAAATACATAATAAATTATATTAATATATTCTTACACTACAGAGCAGTTTATTCTTACACTACATAGCAATTTTTGTTCAGATATGGTTTCTATATGATAGGCACCTAATTCAAAGTGAGTGCATTTCAACAAGTGGCATGGCATGAAGGTCGAATGATCAACATGTAATTCGAGTGATCGGTCGAGTTTAAGATCGAGTCATCTGCAGTCGAGTGAATCAAACCCTCCGCTCCCTCCCAGTTCTAGCATAAAGATAGAGTCATCTAACAAGTCGAGTGCTCTTTATCTCTATCTCCAAAAGTCGAAGAGTGTATCTTTATTTGGGCTGAATGACGTCAATTAACTTTTACACAACAGGAGCTCTTGTTGGCAGGGGCTGATCCTAATTGTACAAAGAATATGTTTGCTTTATTTATGCATTTCACTGTACAAGTTCTGGTTAACAAACGATCCTATTGTACAGAGAATATGTTTGTTGGGCTGATCCTATTGTACAGAGAATATGTTTGCTTTATTTCTACATTTAACTTAATTACATGTGCTATATTTCGTTTAACTCGAATCACATAAATATCCATTGTTAGCATTCAAAGTTCAAAGCCAATTTCCCACTGAATTTCATTAATGCTACTTACAATTTCTGTAGTCAAAGTCGCCTGGTTCTTCTTCCATCTCTAGACGATGAAGGAAGGCTGAACTGGGATTCCTATCAAAGTTTCCTGTAGGAACCGAGTAGCTTCTTCCATTGTGGCATAGCCGAGATAGTCTCAGAGATGGCTTACAAGAGGGAAGAGATCCTAAATAGACAATGATCCGAGCACCCCCGAATGGGCATCTTCATGCAAGGCCTCCTCTCGCCACACCCATGAGTGCTCCTCTCGCCACACTCAACTTCATGCAAGCCACCTGTCTTTCCATCTTCATGCATCTTCCTGCAACAACCAAAGTTTATAAACATTAAAAGTTACTGAATTAACGCTAACATTAATTCAATTGTTAGTTTATGGGAACTAAATGGGAAGAAACTAATGAATATAACCTATGTTTTTGCCTCCCCACCTCGGGAAGAGGCCAAATAAGAAGGTGGAAGAGGTTGCAGTGTAAAATATTATGAGCTTGATTACAAACTTTGGTTATTGTGTATTGTTAAGCAGTTGAACTAATGCTTATGCATGTCATTCTAATTACCATATTCATTGGCCATTCCCAAGGACTAAAAACAAGGTATAACATAATGCCTAAGCGAAAAAAGTATTTCAAAAATAACAAAACACTTTTTGTGAAAATGATTGGAAAATGTATTAAAGAAATAACTTATTCTTAATCCCATTTGAAGTATTTGGGATGATTTGCTATATCTTGAATGCACTATCTAATGTCATTTATATATTCCAAAGGTTACATGTTCCATATCCCATAATACATTGAATTATTTATATAATTTATTTTTGAATTATTTATGTAATTTATTTATATTTATTCATGAAGGTATTGGATTATCCATGTAATTTTTTACTGATTTATAAAATATAATTAATTAGTTTATATCAAGTTTATTGTTGATTAAATTTTAATTTTAGTCTTACTGAATTTATAAATTAGTTGATTTAAGTGTAATTTTCTTTTAAATATGTAAAAAAATAGTGGATGATATAAGTTATTTCTGGAGAAAGTTGTTTTTGGAGAGTTCATCTAGTCAAAAATAATAACATGTCAATGGTTGTTTGTTCTTCCCTAGTTTCTTGCTAAACTCAACCTAATATTACACAAGTGGGTAGTTTATTCTTTCCTAAACTGAACCTAATATTAAAGAAGTTGGTAGTTTATTCTTCCTAAACTGAACCTAATATTAAAGAAGTCGGTAGTTTATTCTTCTATCTAGTTTCTGCTTTTCACACACTCTCCCACATTTATGAGATTAACGTTGAAATTTTAGCATTTAGAAAGAACTTTTTTCAACCATCATGAAATTTAGAATGACATAACTGATGTCGGAATTTAATATTATTAAAAAAAAGCTTTTTAACAATTAAAATCATACGATAAAAATAAAAATCAATATGATTATGATGACAGAAAATAAAATGCTGATAATAGAAGAAAAATAAAAATAATAAAACAAGTACATTTGAGTATGGGTTGCCTTTAGAGGCTTCGCGTACCAGAACTGTTCAGTATGTTGACCTGCAGTTAATTCTATGTTGTGGACTCGTATAGCATCTTGGAATTTGTTGCTACTGGCAGCTTTCGTTTCATAATCTCGATGAAAACTTCAAATTATCCGGGGATACAGTAACCACCCGAGTTCATACATACACAAAAAGGTTTAAGGCGAACCTGAAAGATGGTATAGCAATTTGATAATTATGACTTACAAATTATTCCGACTTATGAGAGAAGGGATGACATCGTGATCCTTTTATAAAAAGACCATTGCAAAGATACAATTACATGCAATATTATCAGAATTTTAAGGAAATTTTATAATCACATCCATGATCCTATTTTGTAAAAGTTTCAGACCTATATCCCTTCCCTTCGGAGGGTTTGATCTCACGCCTAAATTCACTAAGTTTTTACAGGGACTTTTGCTATCTTTGTCAGTGACTTTTTCTATCTGGGTGAGGGGACTTACAGGAGCAGTCTTGTTAGGATATGCGAATAGGACATGCGAATAGGACATAAACTTAATCGTAGTAGTTTTAAAAGTTAAGAATATGTGTTTTTTTTTAAAGTTATAAGTTTTTAAAAGCAGAAAAATATAGTATATATATTATTTTAGAAATGGTATTAAAAATAGATTATTATTTTATTAGTATGGGTGAAAATTCAGAATTTTTATAAACTAGAAAAATAGAGTATATATACTTTTTAGGAGGTGGTATTAAAAGTATATTATTATTATTAGTAGTAGGGGTGGAAATCCAAAATTTCCATAAATAAGAGAATGTCATAGATCAATTTGGTGTCTAGTTTGGCCATGAATTCTCATCACCATTATTTACAGGATATATAAGTTTACACACAACATAGTTACATGTCATGTATGACAGTCATTTTTTTCTTTCTAGAAGAATTAGCAAAAAGAAATTTAATTTGCACACATAAAACTATTTTTTTACACACATTTGCATTCACAAATATTATACATATATATAGTTGGATTGAGATCCATCTAATTTCAACATTAAAGATAAAAGTTGCGAAATGTCTCAAGACTAACTCTAAACTCCAAACCAACTCTAAACTTAGTATAGAAGCATTATCTTCCATGTTAACCAACTTCAAAATTAATATGGAAACATGATTTTCCAAGTCCTTCCCTTAATTCTTACATGCCACAAATACACATTACAACAGTAATATTGATCTCTATCTAGCTAATCTTCATCAGTAATTATATCAGTAACCCATTGTTACCATAAAACTGTCCATATACCCCTAAATATAATCCAACCAGCCAGAAACCTAAGTCAGTTTCTAAGAAAGTTTTTACTAGGGCTTCAGAGAAGCAAAATGTGCTTCCAGACTGAACATCACTAACCCTACAACGCAAAACAAGGTTATGTGTACACCATAAACCTATTGACATAACCCTCGCGTAATGTTAATATATTGACAGAAAATTAGTTAGAGATAGATTGGTAAACTTTGGAATCGACAGAATTATTGCATCCGAAGTCCCATTATATAATTTAGCATGGGAAGATTTCAACGGAGAGGTCGCTTTCTATAGTATAGTTTCGCATGGGGAATATTTGAACAGAGGGATCGCATTTTATCTTGTAGTATGCGGAAGATTGTAATGGCTCTACCACTTATTTATTAAATTTGTTAGGAAAGAAATTAAATCTTGAAATGTATAAACTATGCATAGTATGAAATTATGACAACAACTACGGAAGTATACAATGATAAGTAATCCAAAATCTATTGGAAAAAAAGACGGGCTATAACATGATAGGTAACCCAAAAAAAATTATTTGATAATAAAAACAAAAACATTTTGGGGAGAACTTCTAGATATAGGTGAAAATGTATTAAAAAAATTAACTTATTCTTAATCCACTTGAATTATTTGCGAAGATGATTTGCTATATCTTGAATGCATTATCGAAAGTCATATATATTCCAAAGGTTACATGGTCCATATTCCACAATACATTGAATTATTTATGTAATTTATTTTTAAATTATTTATATACTTATTTTATAAAAGCTATATTGAATTATTATATAACGTATTCCCTTTTTTATAAAATATAATTAATTAGTTAATATTCAGTTTAATATTTATTAAATTTTAATTGTTTTATAAATTAGTTGGTTTAGCTGGGATTTTATTTTGAACCGGTCAAAAAGCTGGGCGATATAAGTTACTTCAGGGAAGCTAAACTTAGTTTTGCACAATTTTAATAATAACATGCCATTGGTTGTTTGTTCTTCCCGAGTTTCTTCCTAAACTCAACCTCAAATTAAACAAGTTGGTAATTTATTCTTCTATCTAGTTTCTGCTTTTCACAGAGTTTAATTCTAATCTCATAATTTAATCATATTTTGTCAAGAAGAGTTGACGTTGGGAATGATCTATGGAAATATGTAAAGGAGTTGAAGCTCGGAATAATCTTTGGAAATTGCGCTTTACATTCAAGTTACTTAACTCCAACATTTATGAGATTCACGTTGAAATATGAATACGATTTAGAAAGAACCTTTTTCAAGCATCATGAAATTTAGAATGAACTTATAAATCCAGAACTAATGTCGGAAAATAATGTTATTTAAAAAATTATTTTCCACCATTAAAATCATACGATAAAAATAACAATATCTTTACAAAAGTATGATTATGATGAAAGAAAAGTCCGATAATTAATAAGAAAAAAAATAATAATAAAATAACAATTATGATAATAATCAGAAAATAATAATAATAAAATAAGAACTGTCCATCATCATATGGATGACAGAAACTTAAATTCAAAAATAAGAACTCAGTATACGTTGGCTTGGATTACCAGAATTGTTCAGTATATTGACCTGCAGTTAATTTGATGTTGTGGACTCGTATCGCATCCTGGAATCTGTTGCTACTGGCAAATTATCTGGGGACACAGTAACAACCTGAGTTCATACATAAACAGAAACGTTTAAGGCGAACCTGAAAGATGGAATAAAAATATGATAATGAAGTCTTAGAAATTATTCCGACTTGTGAGAGAAAGGATGACATCGTGGCTTTTTAAAAAAAAGACCATCGTAAAGCTACAATTACGTTCAATCTTAGTATCAGAATTTTAGGGAAATTTCATAATCACATCGACGGTCCTATTTTGTAAAAGTTTCAGAGCCATATCCCTTCCCCTTCATAGTTTCGGAGGGCTTTATATCACGCCTAAATTCACCACAGTGACTTTTTCTATCTGGGTCAGTGACTTTTGCTATCTGGGTGATGGGATTTACTTAAAAGATTATAGATTTTTAAAATCAGAAGAGCAGAGTATGTACACTATTTTGGAAATGATATTAAAAATAAATAATAATTATTATTATTATATAGATGAAATTTTTAGAGTTTCCACAAAAATATGTCATAAAGTTCTCAAAACCAGAAGACTGCAGTATATACACTATTTTCGAAATGATATTAAAAACAAATTATTAGTATTAGTATTAGTATAGGTAGAAATTCAGATTTTTCAAAAAAAAATCATAGTTCTCAAAATTAGAAGAGTAGAGTATGTACACCTTTTTTCAAGGGATATTAAAATATAATTTTATTGCTATTATTAGTATGGGTAGAAATACAGAATTTCTATCAATAAGAGTGTCAGAAACTAATTTGGTGTATTAGCTTGATCATGAATTCCAAATTCCATCCTATCATACTGCTAATATAAACAGGGTCAGGCTGTTAAACATGATATATAAGTTTAGATATTTAGTTCTCAAAACCAGAAGAGTAGAGTATGTACACCATTTTGGAGGTGACATTAAAAATATATTATTATTATTATTATTAATAGTAATATGGGTGAAAATTCAGAATTTCCATAAATAAGAGAATGTCATAAATCAATTTGGTGTCTAGTTTAATCATGAATTCCCACTACCATCCTCTCAAGCTGCCATTATAAACAGAATCAGACTGCTAATATAAACAGGACATATAAGTTTAGATACAAAATAGCTCCCTGCCATGTACTGCACTTTGCTTTTCTTCAAGAAAATCAGTAAAAGGAAATTTAATTTGCACACATAAACTTATTTTTTTCAGACATTTTTATTCAGAAATATGTTACATATGTAGAATTGGATTGAGATCCAACTAATTCTAACATTAAGGATAACTTATCCCAGTAAAATAACAATAAGGATAACTTATCCCAGTAAAATAATCGCAGCAAACTAACTCCAAACTCAGCATGGAAGTATTATCTTCCAAAACTCTCCCTTAATGTTTACATGCCATAAATATACATTACAACAATAATATTGATTTCTATATGGCTGTTCTTCATCTAATATACATTAGAACAACCATATTGATCTCTATCTGACTAATCTTCATGGACACTTTTAAACACTTATATCAGTAACCCCTTATTACAACTCAGTAAGACTGTCACTATACCCCTAAATTCTACCCACCTATTACAACTCAGCAAGACTGTCACTATACCCCTAAATCCTACCCGCCTATTTTGTTTACGGCTGCAGTCGACAGCGTTATTTCATCCGAGGGTGCATTATATAGTTTAGCATGGGAAATATTTGAACAGGGATCGCATTTTATATTGTAGTTTCCAATTCTCTCGACTCTAAATTTATTGTTATTTTGACAAGCCAAGACTTTAGTGGGTACCCAGAAACGCTTAGCAGACGTGAAAGAGATAATTCTCATTAACTCGCTATGAGATGAATGACACCTGCAACCAGCGTTAACAGGAACAAAACAGATCATTATCATATTGGCAGACACCGCAAGAGAATAGGTCATCAAAGAAAGAAAGCATGGAACGAAATTGTTAGCGACTGACAAGAACGCAATATCGTCCATACCACCTACTCCTACATTCACATTCAGAAATACAACGCTCTGATCTGTAGTCACCAGCTCCTACATTCACATTCAAAAATATAACGCTCTCTGTAGTCAGAAAGAACGTTTTTTAACTCTTCCGAAGGCAGCCAGAGATCTCTCCATGGGTACACATATGTGGTATATCGCATGCCTCTCGCAAATGCGCATCATAAGACATAAAATTGGACACCGCACTTCGTCAATACGAACCTCCGTTCAGTGAGAATGCAAACAGAAATCGCTTATCCCGCATTAAAACTATGGACCATCTTCAAATCGAAATTTCTTAAATAATCTATTTAACAGGTTATTTAAAATGCTGGAGATATTAATTTTTATTGGTTTTCTGCTTTATATTTAATATTTCTTTCTCATATGTATTGTAATTGTTTTTTCTGGAATGTGGTTTATGTAGATATATTTAAAGGGATTACTTTTGTTCGTTTATATGCCGGGTGTTTATGCCACTGGAACTCTACCAATTAAGTAAACTTTCAAAATTATATGTATGGTGATTGTTATTTGGGTTGTTTAACTAATAGTTAATTAGATTTGAAATATCTAATAAAATTAAGATAAAACTAGTTAATATATTTTCAGGTAACTAAATTGATTAATTTAATTTCATGTACATCTAAACTTATATAGATAAATTGTGTGAAATATTAATAAATTGTTATTTGGGTTGTTTTATTAATAGCAAATTGGATTTGGGATTAGTTGAAAATAATTAATATTATTTTGTATTAATGGAGAAATGGTTACACAAGTTGTAACGTATTTCTTTAGTTTAGGATTTGTTCCTAGAGTTTAGGAGTTTGGTTGTAACTTCCCATTGTACTTAATGATGTAATCTTTCATTCATGAATAGTAGAGTGAACGGAGAGAGTTCTCTTTGTTTGAGAGTTGTAACTCCTCCTTTTTCAATTCAAGTCTGATTTTTATCTTGGTATCACAGCACAGAGTAGGGACAACCTAGATCTTTTTTTTCTCTTTAGGGATGCATCGTTGTACATAATTGTAGTGGTGGTGGAGTATACAGATGATTCGTAGGATCAGGTGGACTGCAATAACACCTATAGCACAGATATCAGATCATTGACCATCTCTGAGGGCAAGAAAGGGTTGGCGCGGGTTTGACGAGAACAACCACGCCATTTTTGAGCAGAACAAAGAGTTGGCGCGGGTTTTTAAGGAAAAATCGTGCCTCTTGGCATGGTTTTGAGAGCGATAGTTGTGCCAATGCGCCAGAAATGCTATTGGCACAGAAAATCAAGCCTTAAGCACGCCAATTTCGTGACTCGCATTGATATTGTTTCTGGCATGGGTCTTTCGTTGTTGAGAAGCGTGAGCCTCTGTCTCATTGGAAGATCTACAATTTTTTTTTTTTTGCAGATCGGCCATGCCCGGTGGTGGCCTTGCCTAGTGGTGGCACTTTGAAGCTTCAGATCTACTCGGTGGTAGCAAATTGGATTTTCCCAGTGGTGGCACATTGGAGTTCCTGATCTGTTCAGCGGCAGCAGATCGAACTTGCCCAGTGGTGACGCATTGGAGTTCCTGATCTGTTCGGTGGCAACATATCGGAATTGCCCGGTGGTGATGCATCAAAGTTCCTGATATGTTCAGTGACAGCAGATTGGACTTGCTTGGTACTGGCTCATTGCAGGTACAATTTTTTTCAGCAAAACAGAGGTTCGAATCTGGTATATGGTGTTTGTTTTTGTGACCTAAAAGTGTTAAGCTGGATAGACTTATTCATCAGAGGATCAGAAGTTTTATCAGTCCAATATGAATAACAGTATAGAATCATACGTCCACGAGTCTGGCAAACACGATGGATCGAATTTCACCAACTGGAATCTCAAGAAATAGACTTTACTTGAAAGTGCAAATGCGTGGTCGATTGTTATAGGAAATGAGCTGAGACCAAGATCAACTGCAAAAGAGAAAGATTTGGATAAAAGGGAGACAAAAGTGAAGGTCATATTGAAAATGTTTGTCACGGGCAATGTTATCCCACATATTAGAGACTGTAAATCAGCCACTGACATTTGAACGACACTCAAAAACCTATACCAAACGCAGAATACAAACCGTGTCGTGTCACTCAAAGACAAGACGTTTACATTGAAGATGGAGGAGAATGAGTCCGTTGCTGGATTCATTGCTAGAGTTAAATATTTGAAGGACAGATTGAGAGATATCGGAGAGAAAGTTTTTGATTCAAATCTGGTCACGATCATGTTGAACGGAATGACTGATGAATACTAGGTGTTCATCTCAGGGCTATCAACAAGGGAGAAAGCCCCTATGTTTGAAGAGCTGACAGGGATTATGCTACAAGAAGAAGAGAGACGACAAAATTTGAAATCAAAGAGAAATGACATTGCTCTGATGGCAAAAAGGAGACAGTATAGAGGAAAGCAGCATCAGCAACTGCAGTAGTAGCAGCAAAAAGGAGCCAACACATTTCATAATAGACCGCTTAAAGGTATGTCTGCTAATAATTTTCGCATCAAGAAATGTTTTTACTGTGGAAAACTTGGTCACCAGATTAAATATTGTTATAAGAGGCAGGTAGACGAAGGAAGAAGCAAACAAAGAAAACATAAGAGTTACTTTGTTGAGGAAGAAGAAGACCATAGCCACGAACTTCGACTATTTATAGTCAATTGTGCTCTTTCAACTTTAGAGGGAGATGATGACGACATATGGTATGTCAACTCTAGCACATCCTCACATATGACTGGTAAGAAGGAATGGTTTGAATTTCTTGAAGAAACTTCATGTGGGTTGAAAATCTATTTAGGAGATGACAGTGGATATGAGATCAAAGGATATGGTGATTTTCCTGTAAAGTTACCTAGTGGTAACATTAGACATCTTAAAAATGTATTGTATGTTCCAGGAATGAAAAAAAAATTGGTCTCTGTCTCAATGATTACTGATCAAGGCATGCAAGTTCAATTCTTTAAGACTAACTGTGTCATTAAGGATAGCCATATGGAAACAATTGTAACAGGAGTGCGCGTGGGGAATCTATACGGATTGGATGTGAAGAGTATGCCACAGCAAGAAATGGTTGCAGTTAGATCGAGAGTTGAAGATCTCTGGAATCAGAGATTCGGCCATCTTAATTTGCAAGACCTCATCTTACTTCAAAGAAAAGGTATGGTTGATGGACTCCCTATTCTCCATAATGTTAAGCTCGACTGTGATGGATGTGCATTAGGGAAAATGCATAGAGAAGAGTTCCCTTTACATGTTAATAGACAGGAAAGAGATATTTTAGAACTGGTGCATACAAACATCTACGAACCTATGCAAACTAGGTCATTAGGAGGAGCATATCACCTTCTTTTATTTACAGATGATTGCACTAGATTTTCATGGATATACTTTCTGAGTAAAAAGAGTCAAGCCTTTCAGTATTTTAAAGAGTTTAAATCCATGGTAGAAAACCAGACAGGAAAGAGGATAAAAATTCTCCGTTCAAATCAAGGGGGAGAATACAGGTTGGGAGAGTTCATGGATTTCTGCAAGCAGCATGGGATTGTACAATAGTTTATAGTGCCCCACCCTCCACAACAGAATGGAGTAGTAGAACGGAAAAATAGAACTCTTGTGGAGTGCACAAGGAGTATGCTTCAAGGTAAGGGTCTATCATATGGTCTTTGGGAAAAAGCTATTAACATTGCCGTGTATTTAAAGAATATGACTCCTACTAGATGTTTAGGCTTCAAAACCCCTTTTGAAGCATTGTTTAGATTCAAACCAACAGTGAGTCACTTAAGAATATTTGGATCAAAAGCTTATGCTCATATACCTAAAGTAGATAGGAAGAAGTTAGATCCCAAAGCCCTGAAATGTATATTTGTTGGATATGGAACTGAGTTCAAGGCATATAAGTTATATAATCGTGTGACTCACAAGGTTTTTGCAAGCAGAGATGTTATATTTCATGAACAGGTTGAAGAAGGAAAGGAGGATTCTAACAGTGATTCCCACACTCCATTGTTAATAGAAGATAATAGTGAGGAAGATGAAAAGCAGGAGCAGAAACAAGAAGAAGAAGTAACAGATAATGTAATCAATGATGATGCAAGCCTAGAAAATGCTGAAATAGACAGAGTTGAGGTAAGTCCCCTACCAAGGAGATCAAGTAGGAAGACTCGATTATCTTCTAGAGTAAAAGACTATGCATTAATGTCAGAGATTGTAAACATTGTAGAACCTGCAAATTATGAGGAAGCAAGTAAATCAGATGCATGGAGGGCTGTAATGTATGAGGAAATAGAATCAATAAATAGAAACCATACTTGGGATTTGGTTGAATTTCCTGAAGGTAAAACCCCCATAGGATGTAAATGGTTGTATAAACCAAAAATAAATGTAGATCAGAGTATAGAGAAGCTTAAAGCTAGATTGGTAGCAAAGGGTTACTCACAACAAGAGGGAATAGATTTCGATGACACATTTGCTCCTGTAGCCAAACTAAACACCATTAGAATGATAATTTCCTTAGCAACAAAACAAAAATGGTAGCTACACTAGCTAGATGTTAAATCTGCATTTCTGAATGGTGACTTGAAGGAAGAATTTATTTAGTACAGCCTGAAGGTTTTGTGAAAAAGGGACAGGAACATCTTGTGTGTAAATTGAAAAAGGCACTTTATGTTTTAAAATAGGCACCCAAGTCATGGTATGAGAAAATTGATTCATTTTTTGTACAACATGGCTTTCATAGGAGATTGAATGATCCAAATTTGTATACCAAGTTTAATAAACAGAGGCAAATTATTTTGATTTCTTTGTATGTAGATGATATGATCATAACAGGGAATGCTAACAATCTGATCAAAGAAATCAAACACCAAATGTCACAAGTGTTTGAGATGAAAGATCTCGGGAACCTTCATTATCGCTTGGGATTGGAGGTATGGAAAGATTCTGGACAAAATTTTCTTACTCAAGGGAAGTATGCCATAAACTTGCTGAAAAGGTTCAGAATGGAGTACAACAGAATTTAAAGTTGAGCAGTGACGATGGCACTAAAGAGTTGGATGCCACTATGTATAGACAACTAGTTGGTAGTTTGATATATCTGACTACAACTAGACCATATTTGGCATATTCAGTTAGTGTGTTGAGCCAGTTCATGTCAAAACCACTCGAAAGTCACTAGGTCGCAGCAAAAACTGTGTTGAGGTATCTTAGTGGTACTAGTAATTATGGCATTTTGTACACTGACACTTTTGATGTTATTCTAGCAGGTTTTTCAGATTCCAATTGGGCAGGTAACTTGGATGATCGAAGATCTATCACAGGTTACGCATTCAACATTGGATTCAGGATCATAGCATGGAGCAGCGAAAAGCAAAGCATTGTAGCTCTATCTTCATGTGAAGCTGAGTACCAAGCATTGTGTGCAACCACATGTGAAGCTATCTGGTTGAGAAGACTTCTCAACGATGCAGGAGAAGAGCAGAAAGAATCAACTATTATCAAAACTGACAACCAGAGTACCATCAAGCTTGCATACAATGCAGTCTTTCATAAAAATACCAAGCACATCGATACTCAATTTCATTTTGTTCAAGAGAAACTACAGTCAAAAGAAATATGTGTTGAATATTGTAAAACTTGTGATAACATGGTTGATATTTTTACTAAGCCTTTTGGGCGTGTAAAGTTTGAATTGTTTAGAGGGTTCTCCATTAAGGAGGGGAGTTGAAAATAATTAATATTATTTTGTATTAATGGAGAAATGGTTACACAAGTTTTAAAATATCTCCTTAGTTTAGGATTTGTTCCTAGAGTTTAGGAGTTTGGTTGCAACTTCCCGTTGTACTTAATGATGTAATCTTTGATTCATGAATAGTAGAGTGAACGGAGAGAGTTTCTCTTGTTTGAGTGCAAGTGTCCAGGTGCAGTACTCACCTATGAGATGTAACTCCTTTTTCAATTCAATTCTAATTTTTGTCTTTTAACTAGTTAATATATTTTCAAGTAACTAAAATATTAAGTTTATTATTTACATATTTATCTAAACTTTAATATAAATAATAAATATATATATAATATAAATAATATAATATATATATATATATATATATATATATATATATATATATATATATATAATAAAATATGTATTGACGTGAAATATTTTTAATTTGGGAAATACGATTTAGATTAATTTAATGTAGAAGTAGATTAGCGTAGTGGTAGACTATTACAGTGTGGTGTGTTTACACATGTACTGCAAAGTACAGGTCACGAGTCAAGCACCATGATGCAACATGTTTCCATGCATGGACTTGTTCTAGTTGCTTTGTTTTCTCTGCCCACTCCACTTGGTTAGTCAAGGGATTGATGGACTTTGTGTAGCTGCTTCATTTTTCTCTACCCACTCCACTTGGTTAGTTGACGGATTGATGGAATTATTGTAGTTGCTTCATTTTTCTCTGCCCACTCCACTTGGTTAGTCGAGGGATTGATATCAAATGATAGGAAATCACATCCCTTTTCTAGATTGGCTACGCAAATTCTCATGTTTTAATGAGGAATATAATTTCCATTGTCATTATATCCAAAATCATATTTTAGACCATTTGTCCTATTGCTTATGATTATACTATGTCTCCAAGTACCACTAATTCTAAAGTATCGAAGTTTTTTAAGTCAAGGTTGTTACACCACCTTTGCCTCCCTCAAAAAAACCAGTGACCAGTGATGGTTGTTCTTGCCAGCTAGTTATTAAAGCTATCACAAGAAGCTCGAATTTATTCTTTTATGTTAAGGGTTGTCACACCACCTTTGTGTCCCTCATAAAAACCAGTGATGTTTGTTCTTGCCAGCTAGTTACCAAAACTGTCACAAGATTCTCAAGATTATTTCGAGAAACACATCCACAGAGACGAGGAAATTCATTTCTGAAAGGAGACTTAATTTCTATCCATGTGCTACTCACATGTCATTGGTTCTTGTAGACCAGGGTCCCTAAGTGAATTTTCTAGAACAAGAATTAGAGAGGAGGAAGTTCTCATGTTGTGATCTATTGGGCTAGATTTTTCCTTCCACTGTATCTTAGATATGTATAGCTTATTTTATATGCTTATCTCTCTTCCATAATAATCATGGATAGATTCATTAATCTTTTCACAAACATTTAAATTAATAAATGGAATAAGTAAAGATAATAACTGTTTAAAATTAAATGAAAGTTAACACTGGATATTTTTAGTGTTTAGATTATTTTTCTAGATAATTGGAAGATAGAACAGTTGGCTATTTTGATATAAGGAAGAATTTCTATAGAATCACTACATATAGTTGTGATATAAATCTTGATCTAAGAGATTTCAAAATGGATAAAGATGTTGATGAAGCCTCAACTATTTTGGTATAAGGAAAAATTCCTTAGAATCACTATGTATGGTTGTGATATAATGTTTAATCTAAGAGATTTCAAAATGGATAAAAATGTTCATGAAGCCTCAACTAGATAGGCGATTAGTGTTTATTAATGGAATTGTTTTGGAGATATTAACTGCTAATTTTTTGTAATTAATATTTTATATTCCTCATAGGGGTGGCACAAGGGGGGAGGATTCTCTTAAATCTTGATGGAGCACGTGAAGTAAAGTACGTTTGGAGGCTAGGTCAAAAAGCAAACAATATGCATAAATGTATGGGCTTCATCTTGGGCTTCAGTTGACCAAATATTGTGATATCTCTTCCATAGTTATCTTAGGGTATTGCCTCATCACAATCCCCCAAGATAGCTATGGAAGAGAATATTTTCCAAAGAATACCCTTCTTTCCCTTCCCCTTCACAAAATTAATAACATCTTTGAGTCATTGTCACAAAAGTCTTATTTTCACATCCTTTGCATCCAAAACAAATAAGTGGAGATTGAGGAAAATCAAGCCTGTCACGACAATGGGATGTTAATGACTCACTAGATTAGAAGGTTATCCCATGAAAAATTCAGCGGATGTTGGTAACCCCACCTTTCTTATTTGGATTGATGGAATAAATCAATATATGTATTATGTTATGAAGGATCGTATATGCGCCCTGTTCTACCTTCAATGCTTCCATTATTTGTAAGAAATCTAGTGACTCACAAATGGTGTCACGCACTTGTCACATCATATGAGGTGGCCCCTATCGAGATGAAAGCCATGAGCTCATTTAATTAAGGAATGTAGAGTGGATTGAATCCAAACTCCTCTAATCTTCCTCCTTCATCTTTGTACCAAGCGTGATGGGTAATATTTATGAATGCCCCATTGGTGTCACTCCCCGAAATGTGGGATCTCATAGACGGTGGGTTATATCATGCTTATGATGTAGGGGTTGGCTTGAGATTGTAGCAATTTGTGTCCCAATGATCTATATTATGTCCGGTGGGTATTTCGTTATTTCACTACCTTTGTTGTTGAAATCTTGTCCATGTTTGGGAACCTCTTGCTAGATTGTAGGAAGTTCACTTAGCCTTCTTCTCTTCAATGATATAGACTAGGAAACCATTTTCTCATTTACTGCTCTAGTCCCTCCTTCATTTATGAAAATTGTTGGCAACAATTCAAACCAAAATATTTCTCTACCACGTCATGCATATACTATAACAATTCTAGTGGACAGAGGTGGTCATCAAGATGGGTTGTCTTCCCGACATTATCCCTCATGTCTCTAATTGGACCCTCCCTCTAGAGGTATTTCTTATAGCATGGTTTCTTTTCGATTCTAAACTCCCTCTTTAGTTGGTTGGCTTCATCGCTCTCCCTCGGTAGATCTCTTTTCAGGTGTTACACCACTATGGTCTTTCTAGTGTAAGACGCCTCCCCTATCTAATCCTTTACTCCCCAAGACGTGATTCATTCTCTTTGCATCTTTGGGCTCAAGCTCATAATGGAGAACAAAGACACTCCCTCCTTTTCCTTTTCCTAATCCATTAACGGAAATGTTGTACATTAATATTAATAAGAATTACATTATAAAATTATACATTTGTTTGGTAGGTTAATATATAGGTGAGATTTGATATACTAATAAAAACTAATTTAAAAATACACATCAAAATCCCATTAAATTTACATTGTGTTCTATACTTATAACATTTAATATATAGACATATAAATTTTCTGTTGTCCCATACAAAGGATATGGAAGTTCAAGATTGAGAAATTTGAGTGAAAGGTTTTCTTGTTTCTTTTACTTTATTCTAACAATAAATCAATGAAATTCTAGAACTCTGTGTATTTTTTTTAGATATTCTTTTAGGATAAAATGATTAATACTATGTAACATTATAAGTCTAGAAAGGAGTATATTATTTTTTTTTAATCTGAAAAAGAATATAAAAAATTTAAATTTTTTATTTCTATTATAACAATTATTATAAATAAATTATGGATCAACCAAGTGCAAAGAGAGTAAATTAATTAACTAAGTTAAATAACTTAATTAATTTAAATTAACTAACTTAACTAACTTAAAGAAACAAATTTATTCTTCCAAGTAGCTAAATTAATTTAATTTTAATCACTGCTTTTTCAAGTATTGAAATATTTTATTTGGTTCAACATTAATATACACATACACACTTTCCTCATATATATGTGTGCTAATATGTATTGAAACAATTTATTTAAAACTATACTCAAATATTTATGAGTGAAATACAAGTTTTTTGTTTTTTGTTTTTTGTTTTTTGATTTTTGATTTTTTGTTTTTATTACTTTATCTATGTAAAGTTGAATATAAATTTATATTATTTAACATATACATCAAAAAAAATATATTTACATCTCCAACATTAAAAGTAAGACATTTTTAACTATATTTCTTTCATATCGGATTGTAATATTAATAATCATTTTTGTTTTTACTATAACAAACATTATTTTTCCATAGATAAAGGTGCATTCTACATCCGAGTATGAGTGATTTCGTCCATGGTCAACGTGGAGTTGCCACATCTCTTTGAAAATAAAAATAAATAAGTTGTAAATAATAAAAAAGTCCATTATAATAAAAAAATAAATGAATAAAGATATTTATTGAGTTTTAAGTAAAAATATTATGAAACATCAATAATCTCACTCTCATCTAGGGTTGGAATTTGATGGGCAAAATGCTCATCACAAGGCATTTTGACCGTATTTCACGTTTAAAAATTTTAAAAAGCCGTTTTTTGTGA